>NEWO01000379.1:597711-672423 GCA_003013225.1 Phalaenopsis aphrodite
TATGAAAATTATGGGGTCAATTTGACTCTATATTTTTCAAAACTAAAATTTTTTTAATGTCCTTCCGAAGCGGGCAACGGGATTACAATTCCGATGACCGACAGCTTCTTACGGGCAAACCCCACACCAAAAATAGTGCCGACAAAGAACTAGATCCAGATCTCAGCCGTCACTCCACTTGAATCAACCTAATGATTAGCTTTCGTTTTTGGAAAATAAGGGGCATTGCTCATTTTCAATCTTTAAAAAGACTTATACATCTTAATAAAAATACAAACTATGGTGTATTGTTATCCTTGAACCTATGGTTCATAGCAACCTTCAGGGATTTATCAGAAAGTTCCTTGAGTTTTCCCATTTTGCTAATGCTAATAATAAAATTTGGTTCCTCTATAGAAAGGAGTTTCAGTGGCATATTCAAGTGGATCATCATCAATTTATACGCCTTTCCCTCCAGATCAAAGGACAATTGGCATATGCAACATTTGTTTATGCAGGTTGCAATAAAGAGGACAGAAAAGATCTTTGGCTTTATCTCCAAAAGATCGTTGACCAAATGCACTCTCCTTGGCCGGTAGGGGGAGCATTTAATTGTATTACATCAGCAGCTGAAAAGTCTAGGGGGAGGGTCCCTAACATTCCCAAAATAACTATTTCAGTGATAGTATTCAAAAGGCTGGCTTATTTGATCTGGGCTTTCAGGGCCCTCCTTTCACTTGGAAGAGGGGACATATCTTGGTAAGACTTGACAAAATGTTGGTTAATGATAAGTGGTTTCAACATTACCTCCTTACTTTTGTAACTCATTCAACTCTTGCAGGTTCAGACCACAGGCCATTACTTATCTCCATTACCTCCAATCAAAATCATACTAAACCTAACCCTTTTAGATTTCTGAATATGTGGTCATCCCGCTCCTCTTTTCTAAACATTGTTGCTTACAATTGGACTGGTGTTAACCACCCACGGCCTCTTGTCAAGTCCAACCTCCTTCATATCAAAGTGGGTAAATCCCTAAGGAAATAGGGTGGGTTGGGACACCTTTGGTAATGTGCATTCTGCTGTGACATTTGTTGAGCAAGTGGTGGAGACACTTGAATTTGCAGTTCATAATGGGACTGCAGAGGAAAACTCACTTCTCAATGCACAGAACAACCTCTGTACTGCCATTGATTATCAAGAATAATTTCTCAAACAAAAGGCCTCTATCAATAACTTTTTAAATGGAGATAGAAATACTAAATTATATCATGCTTACATCAGATACAGGAGGAAATGCAATACTATACACTGTATCCAGACCAATGAGGGGACTTGGCTCCATGATAATGATATCATTGCTAACAATGTTGTTAACTATTATAGCCAGCTGTTGAATTCCTACCTAAACCTAGCACACCTATTGATGGCACTTACTTTACTAAGGAGTTTGATTTCACCAAAAAATTAAAACTTACTGATCCCCCTTCTGGAAAAGAAATATGTTTGGCCTTGAATTCCATAGAAAGTTCCACGACTAAAGGGCCTGATGGTTTTATTGCAGATTTCTACAAGAAGTCTTGGCATATCATAAATTTAGAGGTGACTGTGGCTATTAACAAATTTTTTTCAAGGCAATAATCTCCCCAATTATTTTAGTGATTCCAATTTTGTATTGGTACCTAAAGCTGAAATGCATAAGAAATGAGATCAAAATAGGTCCATTTGTCTAACCTTAGTTATCAGTAAAACTATCAGTAAGATTATTATGAGCAGGCTCCAACCTATCTTGGATAAGCTGATCAGTCCCAATCAAACAACATTTATTAAGGGGAGATCAATTACTGATAATGTTTTTCTTACTCAGGAGTTGCTCCTAGACCTGGACAAGCATTGTAGGGGTGGGAATCTGATTTATAAACTGGATATAAAAAAGTCCTATGACACTATTGATTGGAAATTCATTCTGAGCATCCTTTCTGCTAGAGGATTCGAGCCAGAGTTCTCCACCCTCATTCACAGATGGCTTCTTAATAATAGACACTATCATTATTAATGGGCATGCTTGGGGTTCCTTTTCTGCTACTAGTGGGATGAAACAAGGTGACCCACTCTCCCTCACCATCCTCATCCTTGCCATGGATTATCTGTCCAGAATGTTAGATAAGTCCCTCCTCACTCAAGGGTGCTTTAGGTACCATCATAAATCTAATATGGCTATATCCCATTTATCATATGTTGATGATATTATGATATTTTTCAGAGCCCGCAAAAGTGTTTTCAAAAATGTATATCATTGCCTCTAAGATTTCCAATCTCAGTCTAAGATGCTTTTTAGTTCTAAAAAATGTCAAATTATTTTTAACAAAAGGTCCTCTCCCAATTGCAAATAGTGAATCTCTAACTACACTGGTTTCTCCATTGCTCACTCTTCTATTAAATACTTTGGTGTGCTTCTCATCGGTGGCAGATCCAAGCAGATCCAATTTAATGATGTTCTCCATAAAATTAACTCTTATCTTTTTGGTTGCTCTCATTCCTTCCTCTCTAATGGTGGAAGAATTACCTTACTCAAAACCATACTTACTAACTTCCCTTCTTACATTCTCGAAACGACATATATGAAAAAAAGTGCACAACTAATGGTGGAGAGGACTTTTAACAGGCTCTTGTGGTCTATTCAAAGACAACAACTTCACTGGGCACTTGGCAGTAGGTAGCTAAACCCACTTTGGCAGGGGGAATTGGGTTTAAAGGACTACACCAAATTATTTAAGTCAACCTATACAAAATGTGGATAAATTTCAAAGCTCAAACATCCTTGTGGGCTAATTTTATGATGGGCAAGTATTGTGAAGTTAAGCACCCCTCTTTAATTGTCAGGAAGCTAGTGAATTACAGAAATTGGGCCAACATGTCGAAAGTGAGGCATCTTGTTGAGGAGAAGTTTATTTGGGAACTGGAAAGGTGAACTTCTGGCTGGACCATTGGTGTCCTAAGGAGTGGCTCAGTGCTCCACCTACTCATTTCAATCCTAATCTTACTGTAGCTGATTTCTGGGAGGGTGATTAATGGTCTATTTCTAAACTGCAAACCATGCTTCAAGAACCTTATGTGACACACATCTCTAAAATTCAATTTAATAGAGGCAAAATTGATACAGTCATTTAGCAAGCCTACACCAATCAAAGTTTTACCAAAGCTATTTATGCTAAGCTGGGATCAGGTGCCTTGGGGGGAGGTCATTTGGAGCAAATTTCTCTCCCCCTCCATGTCTTTCTTCTGTTAGAGATTATTTTATAATCTTTTGCCCACTGATGACATTCTTAAGCTAAAGGGACTGAGGGGTCCATCTAGATGTTGTTTGTGTCTAGAGAATTAGGAAAACATCACTCATATTTTCTTTAATTGTAATTTTTCTCAGGAGGTTTAAACTGAGCATTTAGAAAAGGTTAATTTGAATGACTTTGATCTCCACTAGTTTAAGTTATCTACTTGTTGGTACAGTTGGAAAAGACAAAAGTATGATCCCATCACTTTTATGGTGGCATGGTTCCTCTGGATGTCCAGGAACCACACAAAATTTGAGGGTAAACCCACTCAGGATTCAAAAGTGGTAAAAAACTGTATAACTTATCTCTCCAAAATGATTAAACACAAATATTTCCCCAATATCTCCATCACTCTGATTAATGAGGAGGTAGCTCCCCCTTTGATTTGTAAGGTTTATTGGAAACTCCCACAACCTTCTATTATTAAAATTAATACTGATGGAAGCTTTAATAAAATGGGTGCTGGGGTGGGGGAATTTTCAGAGATCATTCTAGTAAGTGCCTTCTTTTCTTCCATGCTCCTATAAAGGCTACTGATGCACTTGAGGCAGAACTTCTTGGAGTTATTAAGGGCTCTGGCATTTGCTTACAAATCTGATTAGTTTAACATTTGGATTGAGGTGGACTCCACTTTGCTCATTAAACTACTAAAATTTGAGGAACAATCTACTAGGTTTCGTACCTAATGGATCCAGAAGATCAGGACTCTAAAATCTACTATCAATGTCGAATTCACTTTCACATAGGGAGGGTAATAAACCTGTTAATTGACTTGGTAGACATGGTCATCACTCTAAATTTGTCTCTATAGTTGTTAATCCCCTACCTCCTTTATTCCTCCTGCTCCATGAAGATACTCTAGAGGTGTCTCATCTCAGAATGGCTGCCACTATGCTTCTTGGATTCACTGATCCCCCCCTCACCCCAAGGAATGTTAATTTTTGTTTTTCCTCCCTTTTTTCCTCTTATTTTTTTTAGTCCTTTTCTCAGCTTTTCAGCTTTTTCTCCTCTTATTTGCAATTGCTCTGTGCTTTTTCCAAAATTTACTTAACATGTAGGGAGCCATGAGATTGCTCCTTTCTTCAAAAAAAAAAAGAATATATATATATATATATATATATATATATATTAAATTTAAATTAAATTTAATTTTAAAAAAAAAATTCTGTCATTTGATAATTTCTTGCTACTCCACTGGAAAATTTTTCCTCTCTCCTTCAATTATTAGATTATTTTCCTTTGATAAATCGGGTATTGTCAACTCCTCTTAGATTCTGAGCCACTGTTTAGACATCCTTAAACATAGCGGTACTAGGATCCTTCTGCTTCCTAAGAGTGAGGTAAACTCCCAATAGGTGTTAGCTTAGGAGAGGAGCTATCCGAGCGAGTTCGGTGCAAAGTCCACCCATTCCCACTAATTCAGATCTGGTTCTTTGTTTCTCCTTCTTTCTCCTATGTGGCTAATTTTTTGCGAACAAATTATGCAAGTTTTCCACTTTCAAAACCTTTCTTCTAATAATAGAAAACAAATTGAAGCTCGATGAAATATGAAAGCTTTACAACATAAATGAATTCAAATGAAATAAATAAAAATGTGTTTGAAGTAAGAAGATTGCTATAATGGAAGGAAGCATATCATGAGATGATGTTCTGAATCCTCTATGCAGAAGAAGTTGTCTGCTTCAAAGTGATTTTTCTCCTTCGCTACTGGGATGGACTTGGCCGTTAACAAGAGCAAGTTGCCTGACGGAGTAGTCATTCATTTCGGGTAAGGATTTAACAATATTGAGATCAAGTTTGGAGATGTTATTTTCATCATTTTGAGAGCTAGGAAGCCTAAAATTGTGGAGCCAATAGTGGAGTTCAACCTGAATTTGTTCTAGGAGTTCCCACACCTTAAGAGGGTGTTAGTTGAGAAGAATTCTGCCAATTCTGTGAAGTTTATCAGAGCTATGAGAAGTAAACCTCTGACCATTATTGCTACCCTCATCGGTCTAGTCGTCACTGCACCTGTCTCTATTCCTACCCCGCTCAAAGGAAAGGGTGTGCAAGTGGATGATGAACCTGCCACCATGGAGTGTTTGACTTATCTTGCAACACCTTATGTGTTTGAAGTAGTGTCTAGCTCGAGGTTCACACCTTTGATCTGAGCATAGAGAAGGAACAAGAATATGAAGGTTGATAAAATAATGAATATGAAAGTTGTTGAAGATGTTGCCCTTGCAGAGGATGTAGAGGATGAGTTTGGATTACACGAGATTTCAGCACTGTTGGAAGGAAGCAGGTTCCACCTATTGTCTGTTGCTTAGGATGAGAAAGATACCAGTAGGATTGTTGTTGCTCCATATCGACCTTTCCCTTACAAGGGACAGAGGTATAAGAAGACTAAGGCTATGTCAATGGCTCCATAACAAACTATTATCAAGAGGCAGCAGTAAAGGAAAATTGTTTAGTCGCTCAGATTCTTATAAGAATGGAACGAGTACTTGCTAAGGACAATCTCAAATCGAGTCTAGCTCCACAAGAGAAACCTCATTCCCTAAGAAAAGGATCAATTAAAGATGATGGATTGTCTACCATAGTATGTTGTTCGCATGTTAGGGCTCACACCATGTTAGCAGTTGCCAAGTTAGGAAGGTGTATTTAATTTAATATGTATATTTATTATAATTTTCGAAAGTAATATTTTAATTTTGAAAATACTAGACCTAATCAATCTCATATAAAAAATTTTTAAATAAATGAGCATAACATCGCAAGTAGTGCATTTATCCCAAGGAATGAACATATTACTTGCTAATGAGGCTTGATTAAATAAACTAAAGAGTTTATGACATTTATTTTAGACTGTGAAACCATTTATGTTGACCAACAATACTTTCTCCTATCTAATCTAAGAGATAAGATAGGATTTATTTTAAGCTGGGTTCTAAAGTTTCTTATAAGGCCAAGCCCCATAGTTAACTACATCTTAAATAAGTGAGATCACTTAAGAAAACTCTCAATTAGATAAAAAAATATTATCTTCAAGAATTTCAAAGGGTATGACTTTCCACGGTTAGACAAAGGGAGTGTCAAATGAGAAAGACTCAAATTTAGAATAATTATTATGGAATCCAAACGAAGAAAAACTATGGGATGCCACGGATCCTATAGAGAACCTTGGTGACTTTCCAAGCTATTTTATTGTTTGGCTTCAATTTCTCAGAGATAAGATTAAACTTTTTTTTCCTGTCAATTATTATTATTTAGAGCTTACACTTGCATGACACACTCTTACAAATAACTTGGAAGATAGGAGGGTTTGCGTCAGGATGAAAGATAACCTCAGAGCCTAAAGCGAGTTAGGGCTTAAATTGCAAACATTATTTTGCAAAGGTTCAAAGATGAGGTGAGGATTTATGTTGCACTAGGAAAACAACCTCGAAATCCTATGGCTTGTTATTTAATTCTAAGGAAAGGGATTGCTGTTGTAGCTTCACTTGCTCCCTGAAAGTTATTCTTCCATGCATCTTTTTCATGTTGCCCACAAAGTTAAATCCAAGCTACTCATTAAAGTAGCAGTCCTAAGGTCTAAAGGTTCAAAATGACTTACCAAGCCTCTTTCAATGTTTTGATTTTGTTATTAATCAAGCATTATGAGTGGGCTTAAAGTTGATTTGAGCAACAATGGTTAGGATCCCACGGTTCCCTCATTTTGGTATCACTATTTTTCTTGAATTTACTTAGTCTAAACTACTTATTAAGCTCATATAAACTTGGGGAGACCTTGTTAGCAACCGTGGGTTACCTCATCCGAGGGACACCTGTAAATTCAAGAGGACGTATTAAGTAATTATTTTTTTGTTGTCTTTGTTTTGAAAATTTTGCTTAATTTTGAGAATGGTTTTGTAATTTTTACTTTTTTGTATAGTTTTCCAGGTAAAGTAAATAACAGGTAAGAAAAATACTGAAAAGTAATTAAGTAAAATTGCATTGCATAAAATGAATGTGTACCTGGGCCTCTGCTATCGCTGCATGGTTAGCCTCCCAAAGCAAAATATATCTGTAGGTAATTTAAATAAATTGAAAGAAAGTAAAAGGAAGCATCTAATATATAAAAGTAAAAAAAATTAATATTAGTAAAAATACTAGTAAAAAGAAACCCGTAGCACACATTGCAGATCGGGACTGGGTGTAAGAAATTAATATGGGTGAGGGGCTCAGAGTTGAACTCAGTGCTTCCCGACCTTAAATGAGAGCTGCCAACCCAATCATCTATGCGGGTAGTCTAAACTTGTCCAAGTGATTAACCATGAACCTTTAAAAAATTTTATTTGAATTTAATTCTCATGCATATATTATTTATTTTATCATGCAAAAGAAATTTTCATTTAAAACATTTTGTAAAGTGTTACAGTCCACAGGTTAATTACTTTAATTGAGTTAGGAATACGAACAACCTAATATTTTTAGGGGTAATCATCTCCTAAAGAGTTTTCAAATAGTATCATCGGTCCTTATCCTCTCCTTTTATTAAAGGTCCTTGTGCTAGGAGATAATATTCTAAATTCTCACATCGTATCCCTCGTTTTAGAACACATTAGCATTATCATCACTACTTTAGCCACCCAGACCTCAAACTTACATAAACTCGATGATCCATATGTGGCAAAAACAAATATCCATAGTTTCTCACAAGGATTTAACTACTTTATAGAAGACTCAAATCCTTGAGCATAGGGTCAATTAATATAGGATAAGTAGTGTAGGGTATTTTTATTGATTTAGGTGAATTATCGGGTCTCGAGGCACAACTTTATGGGCCCCTAAAAATTTTAATGGATGAATTTATTAAGCAAAAATAATAAGTCTAGTAGTCTTCAAAATATCCAAAAGATCATAAAAGTCTTCGGGGCATAACCCTAAACAACTTTTGAAAACCTCTTGAAATGTTTCAAGTTCATTTGGACTTATTATATTGCTCAATTAATCACCCTAAGTTAAATTAATTTTTCATGAATTAACACACACTATGCTCAGTGAACCTTAATATCTTAATTATCCCAAGAGTGTGGTACTCAGATAGTCACTTGATGTTTTATTCAGGGGTTATTTAAGTGGGTGCCTTTAAGGCAAGCTTAAGTCTTTAAAGATCTTGTACCCACAACTAAAGCTGGGCTTGTAGTGCTTAAATGTGTTCATTAATCAATCATGTTCCTCTTTTCTAAACCTCATTAAAAAAGTTTAAATAACAAGCCTAGCTCATTACTAAGCCCATAAATTCAATATTCAGGGTATCTGTGTAATAATCAAAATGTGGACTTAGATGTACTTAATTCTTATCAATAGATCATGCTTATCATCTGATCACTAATTAAAGGATTCAAATAAGTAGATTTGTATCTTCCTAGCTTGAGCCCACTACCTTAGTGTCATCCAATTAAAATATCCTCCAAGTTATAACAATTTATAAAATTACCATCTTATTCTTATCATGAAAAGGTGACAAGTTGGTTTCTAACATTAACCCCTTATGTTTCAAACATCCAAAAAGATTTTATTATGATCAAAATTACCCATTTATCCTTTGCATTAACCTAAAAATTAATTAAGGCATCAAAAATTCAAAATTTTCATTTTGCCCCTAGGGCCTCCTATTTTATAACTCATTAAATACAACTTAAATGACATTGAATTTTTTATGGTACCCCACTCATGGGTCAATTAAGGTATCAAAGGAGAAATTATGATTTCAAATTTTTTTTATTTAATTTATATAATTATTTTAGCTCAAAATTAAGATTTTCAATGTTAATTTATTTAATTAATCAAAGTAAAGTTTTTGTTCATGGGAAAATTATTTGTTTCACCTAGGGAAGAGGACCACTTGGACAAAATTTCATAATTTTTAAGTTTATATTTTAATTATTATAATTATTTAATTATTTTTTTGCTTAATTAAATAGAAATTATATTTTAATTTCAAAAATTACTTTTTATATTTTTCATAAATTTCTCTAAGTCTAGAGGCTTAGGGAGGCAAACATTTTATTTTTACAATTATTTATTTATTTATTATAATGATTTTAATGAAAAATTAAGGAAATTACATTTTTAGCATTTAAAAAATACATAACTAAATTAGATAAGTTAGGAAATTTAAAGGGTCCCAAATGATTAAAGAATAATTCGGAACACTTTTGGGTGTTTTCATATTTTCGCAATTTTTATTTATTTTTAATTATTTATAAATTAAAAAGTACCTCAAATTGAACTATTTATTTTAAAATAAATTTTATTTTTCTTAGGTACTCATGATCACAAAGAAACTCAGAAAATCACTTTTCATAATTTTTCTAATGATAGTTTATTTATTATAATTATTTTAAAGCAAAAATCCCCTTTTTTCTTAAAAAAAAAGACTTTAGTGACCAAATTAATTCAAATGAGTTTTTAATTTTTACAGAGAGTTAAAATCATCGTTATATACAGTGTGGAATCTTTTTTCGTAATTTTTAAATTATATTATATTTATTTTAATTTTCATGAATTAAAATTACTCAATTAGCTAGAACAATTCACATAATTATTTAAATTCATTTTATATTTTTTATGGACGCCTATGATTAGACGAAACCTACCAAAAAAATTCTCATATTTTTTGACTTATATTTTAAATTTAATAATTATTTTACGCAAAAATAGACAACTTGACTTGAAAATTAGGGTTTCAATGATAGATATGTTCTCTGACTTTGGAAAAATTAGATACCATCCTTACTAACTTGATAAACAAACCCCTAAAATTTAAATCTATGGTGAATATTGTTTATTTAATTTAAATTAAAATATGACAGGGAGTATATAATTAATTAAAAATAAATTACATACAATTTTTTTTAAGTCCATAATATTCTACATTGTTCACTAAGTAAGAGGGCATTTTAATTTTATTTTTATAATTTTTCTACACCAAGTTATGCATTTTTAGAAGTTTTAAATTAATTTAAATAAAAAATACCCTTTTTTCTATATATCCACGCGACATCCGACTCATCCTCGTCGGCTCCGAAAGATCGCGTGCCATGCTCCCATTTCACGTTGCCTTCTGTGTCAGTGATGACTGTTAGCCCATCTTTGGAAGTTGCCCGCTAAACTAAGCATTTACGATGCTCTGATCTTATCAAACTAGATGAGCAAAGCTCTAGTTAGGGCTATACGGAACCCAAAGATTTTCTTAGCTCAATTGGCCAATAATTCCTTGGAAAAGGTATGCTCGTTAAGAGAACAGTGCGATGTTACCTTCATGGACAATGACTTATTGCTCGGTACAGCGAACCATAATCAACCTTTGTACATTTCAGTCACCATTGGCAAATTACAGTCTCAGGAGTGTTAGTTGATCTAGGAGCATCAATAAAAGTGATGAACCTTGGAATTTATCATACATGGAAATCGATGCCCAGAATCTCAAAACATGGTAGTTCATAAGCTAAGAGAAGTTAACTTGGGGACTAGCAAAAAGTTTTAACTAACCTTTGTTAGCTCCTTGCTCGGTGAAGAGAACTCTGGAATAATAGTCAAACTTTTAATGGACTTTAAAAATTATTTCACCTCGAGTTATGAAGAGATGCCCATATTAGCTTCGAACGTGGTAGTTCATAAGTTTGGATTGGATCAAGCCGCCATTCTAGTGAAACGAGCCCCTAGAAGAATGTGTCTAGTGATTGAGCAACAATTCATAAGAGAATTCAAAAAAGTTAATAGATTCTAAGTTTGTCCGTAAAGAGCAATACCCAACCTGGATGGCCAATGTAGTGCTGGTTAAAAGGAAGAGTGGATAGATTCGAGTATGTGTGGATTTCATATCTGAGGATTGATAATGTGTCGACCCATGAAATTTTCCCTTTTATGTACGGGTCCTCCGGATACAACCAGATTAAGATGGTTCCAGAAGATGAGAAGCTCACAGCTTTTAAAACACCGATTGGAGTGTATTGCTAGACAGTAATGTCGTTTGGATTGAAGAACGTTGGTGCAACTTATTAACGAGTAATGACAAGGATCTTTGATGATCTCATCCATGATCAAGTTGAATGTTATGCGGATGATGTGCTCATTAAGAGAAAATTGAAGGAAGATTATTTGTATGATTTGAGAATTATTTTTGAGCAGCTACAATAGTTCAACCTTAAGATGAATCCCTTCAAGTGCACCTTTGTTGTTATCTCTAAGAAATTCATAGGGTTTGTTGTATGTGAGTGTTAAATTGAAATTGATTCGAAGAAAATGAAAGCTACATTAAAAATTCCATCCCCTAAGAACTTGAAGCAGTTGTGATCAATTCAAGGGAGGTTGGTGTATTTCAGATGCTTTATTTCCAATTTATCAGGTAAGTGTCAGCCTTTTTTGCACTGATCAATAAGGATGCCAAGTGTGCTTGGGATGACAAGTGTCAACATGCCTTCAAGAGCATTAAGTAGTATTTGATGATGCCTCCTATCTTAGCAGCCCCTGTCTAAGGTAGACCGCTGATACTTTACACCCCTGCTTTGGACTATTCCCTTGAAGCCCTGCTAGCCCAGGTCAATGATGAGGGTAAAGAAAATGCCCTCTACTACTTGAGTCATCATCTATTTCCAAAGGTAGTAAAGTATCCTTCTATTGAGAAGCATTTTTTGGCATTGTTCTTCACCACCCAGAAGCTCAAACATTTCATGCTTTTTCATAAGGTCAACCTGATTTTGAAATTTAATCCTTTGCAATACTTGATGACCCGACAGACACTTTCCGTTAGGTTAGCCAGGTGGTCAATGATATTAATGCAATTTGATATAACTTTTGTTCATCTTCATGTTGCAAAAGGGCAAGTTTTAATGGATTTCCTTGCAACGCATCCTTTATTGACAAAATCTCCTCTTAACAAAGAATTGTCAGATGAGTAGATAATGAATTTATAAGACCCAGTGCTCAACGCTAAGAGATTTACTTTGAGAGAGCTTCATCACCACAAAAGAACAAAAAATTTTAAATGATAGTGCCTGGGAAAGTAAGGATCAGATTAATCTTCATTACATCAGAATTGAGAATGTTGAGGCACTCCTATCATCTAACAGAGTCGTGTACAAATAATGAAGTTGAATAGGAAGCCCTCATAACTGGAATGGAGTTAACCATTTCAATAGGGATAACTGACATCGGTATTTACGGTGACTTGAAACTGATTATGTAGCAGGTCGCCAGGTAGTACAGAATTCTGATAAGAGAAAATGTTTTTGCAGACACATTGGCCCGACTCGCAAAAGAATTTGCATGCCTGCAGAAAGATTTTTTTGAAGTAACAGTCCGAGGATATCAGGTCCTATCTCAAATCAACTTAGATGCGTTGCATAGATTGGGAAATGATAGAGCAGTGATAGCAGTTGCCAAAACTACAGAAGACTGACGTAAGACGTTACTAGAATATCTACGAACAAGAAAGCTATAATATGAAAAGTCAGCTACGCATCAGATCAAGAAAATAGGTTTTTCCTATGCCTTGATAGATAATATCTTGTACAGGTGGTTGTTTGATCAAATGTGGCTAAGATGTCTGAATGGGTTTAAGGCTGGAGAAATTGTTAAGGAGGTTCACGCAGGACTTTGTGTTGCTCATCAGTTGGGTCCAAAGATGAAAATAAAGATTAAAAAGCTAGAATACTACTGACCCACAATGATGACTGATACACCTTAAATATATAGTCTTTATGTACAAATTTTTATACCTATTTTTTAGATATTAAGCTTTAATGGAAGTTATTGTGTTTTTTTTCAGGTACAATAAAATAGATGAAAAATGGTGAAAGGAATGAAAAGGGATCAAATTTGGAGCACAAATGAAGAAGGTGTGCAAAGGAACTAGGGCGTCTAAGGGCCTAGAAGTGGTGCTTAAGCGCCAATAAAATCAAGAAGGCTAGACCTAAGCGCCAAGTACCTTGCTCTTAAGCGCCAGAAGTAGTTACTTAATGATTCAATGAATTTGGAAAAATTTTTAAAGAGGTGTTTAAAGTAGCTCTTGGTGAAAACATGAGAAATAGTTAATGGACATGAAAATACATTCAATTGACTTTTTAAAGGAGGCAAATCTTGGAAGATTCATTGAATGTGAAAACATTTTAAAGAGACGCCAAGGCATCTTTTGAAAATTATAAAAGAAGACTTAGATAAGATTGAAGAACTCTCTCTCATACACCCTCAATGCTCCTAAAAACTCTCCTACACCGCCCTCTTAGCCAAGCCACCGATGCCTCTCTCATAGACTACTTAGGGGATTTTATTGGGGAGAAGAAGAGAAGAGTTGTAGTGTGTGAGTAGAGAGTATTATAAGAGAAATTAAGGAAAAGATTCAAAGGAACTTCAAAATTTTGGTAAAGACAATTTGAGATAAGTTTCTATCTTTGTGACTACATTTAGTTTTAATTTAGACTTCTTTTTTGTTTGCATGATTTCTACTATGAAACTTAAGTGTGGATGTGTATTCTCTATGAATTTTGAATAGTTTTTTTTATCTTTTTCCTTAAAATGATAATTGATTAAGTATTGGATGGAAGTTGTGTGAAGTATTAATCTTTAATTTTGGAATAAGTTGTGATGATTTTAAACCTTGTACTTCATTTGCTTCTTGATTTGGCCAATTAAGATGTTAATATTTATTGTGAGAACATGTACGATCCAAGATGGTATTGTCTCAGTCAAATAATGGTAAGAACACAGGAGACTATATGGATGAGAATGTAATTCATATGATTGACTACAAATAAATAGGAGAAGAAACTTTAAATGGTGTAGAATCAGAGGACTATAGGGTGACAAGCTAAAGCCCCTAATTTGGTTTATAATTTTAGGTTTTGATATGAACTGTTAGCCCACGGGTAGAGGAAAAAGAGGGAACTCTAAAGTTAGAGCTAGTATTTTCCCTACCTAACCCATCTTCAAATCTATTTAAAATTTAAATTAGTTAATGTTCTTTATAGCATCTCTAGTAAGAGTAAACAATATTATGGCTCATATTTGGCACAACAGAATTCTTATACTTGTTACTGGTTCGTGATAAGGAAAAAGATTTTTATTTATATTGCCTTCATCTTACAAATATCTTGTTAACTTTAGTTAGTTTTTTACTTTATTTTAAAATATTAAAAATTTACTAAAAAAATCAAACTTTCATTCCCATTATAGCATCTATATTTTGAGTAAAAATATTTTACAAAGTAGAATTTGTTATCTAATTTCTTCTAATTTAGTTACATATTATATTTCTCCCTGTGGGTTTGATATTAGGGGCTTAATTAAAAATTTCTATGTTACTTGATAACGATACGTATATTTGCGTAGTATCCTATAATTAAATATAATAATTGCATACTTATTTTCTTCAAAGTCAAGTTTTTTGCAGCCTTTGCAAAGTAAGAAATATAAGTAAGGAAAAATTAAGATTATAACTGCATACATCATACTGTCATATAAAATTGGGATCAAGTTTTTGACATCGTTGTTGGGGAGAGTGAAAAATTTTTGAAGAAATTTTTAGAAATCAGATTTCTATTTTTAGAAAGTCTTATTTAAACTTTTAGATTTATTATAAAAATTTGTGTGATTTCATTTTATGTTGTTTTGTAGTAATGTATGTGTTGTTCAGCTTCTAAAAGAGTAGTGCCCTACGATTCTGAATTAGTAAGAACTACAAGAGAAATCATAAAAATTAAAAATATAAGAAAAGACAAAATTTCAAGAAATGGCAAATCAAAAAAATCAAAATGCTAAAATTAATAAAAAATTTAGATGTTTAAGAGATTTTGCAAACTCTACAGTAGATGAACTTCATTGTCATATTCAAAAACCTACTGTAGTGGCTAATTCATTGGAACTTAAACCTGCTTTTATCCAAATGGTATCAAATAATCAGTTAGGGGGAGCACCAACTGAAGATCCAAATTTACATCTTGTCAATTTTCTAGAATTATGTCCTACATTTAAATATGATGGTGTAACATATGATGCTATAAGACTTAGATTTTTTCTTTTCTCACTAAGGGATAAAGCTAAGATATGGTTACATTCTTTAGCAACTGGATCTATCATAACTTAGGGTGGTTTTGCACAGAAATTCCTTGCTAAATATTTTCCACCATAAAAAATTGTGAAGTTTAGAAACAATATTACATTTTTATGTCAGTTTAGATGAGAATCTATTTCTAAAGCCTGTGAATGATTTAAATAACTACTGAGAAAGTGTTCACACCATGCAATACTAGATTGGTTAATAATTAAAACTTTTTACAATGGATTAGTTGGATCTCTTAAATCTATTTTGATGTCGTATTAGTGATTCATTGATGTCAAAATTATTTCATGATGCTTATGATTTAATTGAAGAGAGGACCAATATTTATGAATTTGATGTTTTTGCAATTTTAGAAAATCAAGTTGCTGCAATTTCAAGGAAGTTAGACCAATTTAGAATGAATTTTTCTCAACCAATTTCAATAATTGAAGAGAACTCATTAGGCCAAATGGTAGATTTTCAAGCATCATTAGAAACTTTAAATGTCATAAACAAAAAATAGAATAACCCATATTCAAACCATTATAACCCAGGTTGGAAGAACCATCCTAACTTTAACTAGAATAATACTTTGGGTGGTAATAATTAATAATTGGGGAACAACCAAGTAAACCCATTAGGAAACTAGAACAACCAAGGTAATAGTAATTATAGACCTACTCTAAATTTTAACAGTAATCCATTATTCAAGGAGAAAATGTTCTTTATAGAAGAAGTGTTGTAACAAATGGGAAATTAGTTACAAAGTCAATGAGCTACAATTATAAATATTGAGAATCAATTGAGAAAAATAACAAATTCATTAAGTAACAGATCCCAAGGAACACTTCCTAGGTATACAGAAGTAAATCCAAAAGACTAGAATAAAGAGCAAGTAAAATTTGTTCAATTTAGAAGCGGAAGAGAGTTGGAAGGTAGAGTTCGAAAAGAGAATGAAGTAGAGAGAGAAAAAATTGAGGAGCCTGAAGAGGATGCTCTCAAAGGTTTAGGAGACATATTTCTCCACTTAACTTTGACTTAGAAAAACCACCACCTTCATTTCCTTAGAGTCTTCGTCAATAAAAGTTGGATAAACAATTTTTAAAATTTGTGGAAATCTTTAAGAAGCTACAATTAATATTCTATTTGTTGAAGCCTTAGAATAAATGTAAAGCCTTGTGAAGTTTATGAGTGATATTCTTAACAGGAAAAGGAAGTTCAAAGATAACAAGACTATTGCACTTAGTGAAAAGTGTAGCGCTATAATTTAGAAAAATGTTTTTGAAAAGTTTAAAGATCCTGGTAGCTTCACAATGCTATGTGCAATAGGAGATAGATTTTATGGGAATGCTTTATGTGATTTAGGTGCAAGCATTAACCTTATGTCATTATCAATATTTAATAGATTAGGATTAGGAGAAATATCTCCTACTACTGTAACTCTTCAGTTAGGAGATTGTTTAATAAGATATCTTAAGGGAGTTATATATGTTTTAGTGAAAGTGGATCAATTTATCTTTCCTGTTTATTTCATTGTGCTAGATATAGAGGAAGATAAGGAATACTTATCATTTTGGGAAGACCTTTCCTAGCTACCTAAAGAGCAATAATAGATGTGAAAAAAGGGGAATTAACTATGTGCATCAATGACCAAACAATTACTTTTAATATTTCAAAATCAATGAAGTTTCCTGCAAAAGGTAAAGATGATGAATGTTACATAATGGATGTAATAAGATATCTAAGTGATTGTCATTTCAAAACAACATTTTAAGAGAAATCTGAAATGAAAGAGTTGGAACATGAGCAAGAAAAGGAATTACATCAATTTGAATATTTTTATAAGGAAGATTTGAATTATGTTTGAGTAATTTTTGAAGTTTTGGACACGACGAAAAAAGTTAAATAATTTTGTCCATTAATTGAAAAACCTTCTGAGCTTGAGTTGAAGTTACTTCCTGAACATTTAAAATATGTCTTTTTAGGTGATTCCTAAACATTACTGAATATAATTTCCTTAAATTCAACTATAAAAGAAGAAGAAAGTTTAATGAAAACTTTGAAGAACTATAAGAAAGCCTTTGGATGGATAATGGTTGATATTAAAGGAAACAATCTTTCAATTTGTATGTATAGAATTCATATGGAAGAGAAATCCAAACCAAAGGCTAATCCTCAAAAGAGATTGAATAATGTTATGAAAGAAGTTGTTAAGAAAGAAATTTTAAAGTGGTTAGATGTTAGAATTATCTAACCTTTTTCAGATAGTGCATGGGTTAGTCCAATTCACTGCATTCTTAAGAAAGGAGTGACTATGACTATGAGTGAACATATTAAGTCAATACCAACAAGACAAGTTACGGGGTGTTGAATATTTATTGATTATAGGAAATTAAATCTTGCCTTTAAGAAAGATCATTTTTGTCTACCCTTTCTAGATCAAATTTTGATAGACTTGTTGGGCTTAAATACTTTTATTTTCTGGATGGATATACTGGTTATCACCAAATATAAATAGCTTTTGAGAATCAAGAGAAAACAATTTTTACCAGTCCTTATGGTACATTTGCTTTTAGAAGAATCCCCTTTGGTTTATGTAATGCCCCTACTACATTTCAAAGATGTCTAATGGTTATTTTCTGTGATTTAATTGAAAAAGGAAATTAAGTTTTTATGAATGGTTTTTTAGTGTTTAGAACTTCATTTGAATCATGTTTAAAACATTTATCAAGAGTTCTCAAGCATTGTGTAAAAATAAATTTAGTCCTTAATTGAGCAAAATGCAATTTATGGTAGCAGAAGGAATTGTTTTAGTTCATCAGATATCAGAAAATGGTATGAAAGTAGACCCTACAAAAATTCAAGTCATTGTTAATTTACCTTACCTAACAAGTGTGAGGGAAATTAGGAGTTTTTTAGGACATGTTGGATTCTACCGGTAATATATTAAAGACTAGCCAAAAATTACTAAGTCTCTATGCCAATTACTTGAAAAAGATGTAATTTTTAATTTTGATAAGGAGTGTCTAAAAGCTTTTGAGCTATTAAAAGAAAAATTGATCACTGCACCAATTATTGTTTCACCAGATTAGGAAAAACCTTTTGAATTAATGTATGATGCAAGTGATTATGATATTGGAGTTATTTTAGAAAAAAAGCATGATAAGATTTTCAGAGTAATTTACTATGCTAGTAAAACTCTTAATGAAGCCCAAATTAATTCTACCAAGACTGAGAAAGAGTTATTAACAATAGTATATGCTTTTGATAAATTCAAATCAAACTTAATTGGATCAAAATGTGTTGTGCATACAGATCATTCTGCTATTAAATATTTAATGAAAAAAAAATGCAAAATCAAGACTGATAAGATGGATTCTTCTTTTGTAAGAATTTAACTTTGAGATAGTAGATAAGAAATGACCTAATAATCAAATTGTTGATCATTTGTTCAGGCTTGAATTTAAAAAATCAATCTAATTTGAAAAAGAAATTAATGAACATTTTCCAGATGAAGAATTGTTCAGTATTAATGTGTGACGTGTTCCATGGTATGCCTACATTGCAAACTTTATTGCTAGTGACTTTGTACCCTATGGACTGACATACCAATAAAAGAGGAAAGTTTTATGTGAAGCTAAGACTTATTTTTGGGATGACCCATTTCTATATAAATAAGAAAAGGATCTAATTATTCAAGTATGTGTGCCTTTAGAGAAAACTTATTAAATTACCCAAAAATGTCATAATTTTGATTTTGAAGGACTTTTTAGTGTTGATAAAACAACATACAAAATTTTACAATATGGATTTTATTGGCCTGCTATCTTTAGAGATGTTAAAGCTTATATCAAAAATTGTGATTGATGTCAACGAGTAGGCAATATTTTAGAAGAAATGAATTGCCCCTCAATTATTTGTTGGAAGTTGAGATATTTAATGTTTGAGGATTAGATTTTATGGGACCATTTATACCATCTTTCATAAATTTATATATATTGATAACAGTAGACTATGTATCCAAATGGTTAGAATCTATTGCTTTACCTCGATGTGATGCTCAAAATGTTGATAAGTTTTTAAGGATGAATATACTTTGTACATTTGAGATGCCGAGAGTGATCATAACTGATTGGGGAAGTCATTACAGAAATGCAATAATGGAAAAATTATTAAGGAAATATCAAATCTACCATCGAATTGTTACTGCTTATCATGCTTAGACAAGTGGTTTGGCTGGAAAAATCTGTGAATCTAACAAAAACAGATTGGTCAAACAAAATTGATTATGCTTTGTAGGCTTATAGGAGTGCATATAGAACTCATATAGGAATGTACCAATATAGGCTAATATTTAAGCAAGCTTATCATTTACCAGTTGAAATTGAGCATAAAGCATATTAGGCTATTAAAGAATTCAATTACAATTTAAGGGACGCTGGTGAGAAAAGACTTTTGCAGTTAAATGAGCTTGAAGAGATAAGGAATGAATCTTATGTGAGTGCTAAGTTTTATGAAGAAAAGATGAAGTTGTGGCCTGATTAAAGGATTCTAACTAAATATTTTGAGCCAAGGCAAAAATTTTTGCTATATAATGTAAGGTTAAGGTTATTTCCAGGAAAACATAAGTTTAGGTGGATGGGTCCATTTGTTGTGATAAAAGTTTATCCCTATGGAGAGGTGGATGTCAAAGATCCTAAAACTGAGAAAAAGTTTAAAGTGAATGGTCACAAGCCGAAACCCTTCTTTTTAGGGGATCAACTTAAATTAAATGATCTTATGTTGTTGGGTCAACCAGAATAAGTACTGGTTACATCAGGCTGATGATGTTAAACTAAGTACTTTATGGGAGGCAACCCATAGTTATCTGTGTGTTACTATTATGAATTTTATGTTGTTGTGTTTGATTAAGAAAATTTTTGTAGTATTTTGAATATATAATGATTTATTAATGATTCTACGAGCTTAATATATGACTTAGACATGTTAGAATGAGTATTTAGATGTTAAGCTGACATGTGCTAAATTAAGCACCGGTGCTTAAGCGCCATTATTTGGTGCTTAATCGCGACATTTAACTAAATGTGATAAATTACATTTTTCTAAAATTTAAATGTGTTTTAGCGGGTTTTAACATGGGTTAGTGGTTTGAGAACGTTTTTAATAGTCTTAGGCTTGTTCCAAAGCCTATAAATAGAAGGGAATGAAGAGAATTCTCACCCCCACTTCAATTTTAACCTAAAATCTAAGTGAAGAGTGAGAGAGCTTAGAAAAATGTCTTCTTAGGAGATTGATATGACCAAAAAGGAGGAAGCCATGAAGAAGAAGTTCATTAGTAAAAATACGTTAGAGTTATACAACAGTTTCCTAGCTGTTATTATAGAAGGAATGACAGAGAAGATTACAAAAATTGAGGTTGACATTGCTTTGATTGAAGCGAAGGTGAATGAAGTTAACACACATTTAGAGCATATTGGATGGAAATTTAAGATGCAATTTAGCTACAAAAGTTTTATAGAAGAAGCGGACAAGGTTATGTATTTGAAAAACAAATGGATTGAAGAAGACTCAACCAGAGTTCTTCACCACCATCTGTTCTATCATATATATATTTCAAAGCCCAAGGAGAAACTAATGAAAGGCCCAGATTCATTCCACTAGAAGGAGAGTGGATTTAAGTTCTAAGTTTAGTGTTTGTTTGTGTTAGGTGTTGTGATGTCAGTATTAAGTTTGTTTTATATGTATTTAGTGTTATGTTTTCTTAGTGTTTGCGTTTATAAATTATCTCATCCAAAACTCTTTGGATTAAGAAAATATGTATCACAAATGTTTGTATTTGTTTGTGAATTAGTATAAATGTTTGTTTGTTTGTAAATATTTGTGTTATTATGCGTTGAATCAAATTAGTAAATTTTGGTGAACTTTGAGAAAGAGGAGAGTTGAAAGGGAAGAAAGTAGTTATTAAGATTTATAAGACCATTTAGAGGTGGTTGACTTAAGTTATATGTGCATTTCACTTAAGATCAAAAATAACAAAATGTGTGCATTGGCACCTAAGCGCCAAAACCATGCATTTAAGCACTGGACTACCCGAGAGGTAGGCGCTAAAGCACTTAACCTGTTGTGCTTAAGCGTCAGCTCACTTAACATGGTTTGCGAATAGTTAAAGGTGAAAAATAAACCCCATAAATGCCATTTTTACCCCCTTAACGTCGTCTTCTCCGTTTTATTTCTTGATTGAAGAGTTAGGGCTTCTTCTATAGTGAAGATTTTTTGATGGATTCAAGCCAAATTTACTAGATTTGATCTTCTTGAGGTAAGAGCTTCACTTCTATGTATTTTTTTTAATTTTCACCATGTATTTTCAGCACATTGTGGATTTGGCTGAAGATCACTATTCATGGTGAAATATTGAGAAAACCCTATGGAGAACACATAAAAATGATAGTTTAAGCTTTTAGAAGTTGAGTTTAGTGATTTACTATTGAATTTAGGATTTATTGTAAATTTTATGTTATTTTTAAAAATGGCCCCAAGAATGAAGAGGAGTAAAGGGAAGTCCTAGTTTGACTCAAGAAAGTTTGTTAGCATGAAAGCTCGGGACAAGTATAGCGATGCACTGTAGTTCAGAAAACTGATTCCTGGGAGAAGTTTTAAAAATTTGGGAGAAGCAGTAGAATATTTGATTGTTTGCCGACAGTTGGCATGATTTTGTTGTTTTTGTTGTGGCTATGATTTCTGTTATTTGGGAGTTTATGCTAATCTCCCTGAAGCTAAAGAAGATCGAGTCATGGTTCGAGGAAAATTAGGGCCTTTCTCCCCTGAGGTAATAAATTTTTTTTACCAGTTGTGCCCTAGTACGTTGTGTTTTTATTTGAATTATAGTCAGACTGAGGAGGAGTTGCAGAAGATTATATTTTCATTAGTTGGTGGAAGAGGTCTGTGGAAGATCACAAATGAAAGAAGAGTCAACTTCCTCAGGCCTAAGTTAGATGCCACATCGAAAGCTTGGCAATAATTTATTTCTGCTCGTCTACTACCAACCAACCACCTCAACAAAGTTACCAGAGACAAAGGTACCTTGAACTATTATATTCAGCAGTTCATGTTGATTGACATAGGATCTCTGATCTATCAGATTGTCGTCAGTTCTGCTATCGCTGCCACTAATGCAGGTTTGGGATCTGCATCCTTAATATTTTCCTTATGTGAGCAGGCGGGTGTTAGATTTGATAGCTGGGAGGAGATACTGCAACCTCTAAAGCCCATCACAACAGTTGATGTGAAGTCTTAATCACAAAATTTGATATTTGCTTAAGAGGATGATTTTCTAAATGTTTAGGTGCCTCTACCTCTCATGCTTCTACCTCACAAGCATCCACATCACAAGGTCAGGCTTCTAGTTCTGATTCGTAGTCACACCTATTGCAAAGGATGTTAGATAACATCAATTATAGTGCGGACAAAGTATTAAATTTGAAGAATTTTTTAGATCATATTGATGGTTATATGAAAAGACAGTGATTATGAGGAAAAATTTCACTCATATTTGGAAAACATTGTGAGGGGTGATCAAAGTGTAATTTTTTCTTCATATCCCCAATATCCATCATATGAGCCTATTGCCTTTTGGGACAATAATGATAGTGATGATGAGGAGGAGGAGGATTAAATCTAGTAGTTTAGTTTATTATTATTATTATTACTGTGAATTTTATGTGGTATAGTTGTATTGTGTTGTTAACTTGCTTTGAGTTGTACTTGTTGAGACTGCTACTATTATTTATGTTTTATTCTATTAGACATTGTTGTGATGCATATATGTTAATGTGAGAAGTTATATTTTATTTTTGTGATAGTGACCAAAGTAAAACATGTTGAGATTTTCGTACTTCTTTTATACTGTTTTTAATGATATTGCACTTTAAAGAAAGGTATTTTTGATATTTTGTTACAGGAATGATGAATTATGGTCAATAGAGCAAAAAGATGCAAAAAGGAGCAAATTTGGAGCAAAAAGGACCAAAATGTGGAGAATTGCACTAGGGCGCCGACGACGCCATCGACTCCACCGACGACGCCATCGACTCCACCGACGACGAGATTTTCCCGAGGCTACAGGACAAAATCTCCAGAAGGCCGCCGACGGCGCCATCGAGGTCACTGACAGTGGGATTGATGGTTATGTGTACTTGCACAATGGATAAAGCCTGATTTTGAAGGGGTGCATAAGCAATTCTTGGGAAAACTCATCCACATCTTTAAAGAGAAGGTTTTGGCCAAAAATAGAAGAGTCCTGGAGGTTAGATAGGTTCCATTAGTGTGTAAAGAGTTCTGAGTAGTTTTCTGGTAACTTTGATATATAAGAGCGTGTAATTGTGAGAAATTCTTTGATAAATTGTAAGAGTGGAGGGAAAGTGAGAGATTTCTTCCTCCTTGCTACTTCGAAAAGGAATTCTGTGTGTTGTAAAGAAAGGAAGAGATTCAGAGGAACTTCAAGGAGTATTCTTGAGGAGAAAGTTAGAGATAAGTTATTTACTTGTTATAGTTTGTATGACTTTAATTTTATATATGAATTTCGAGTTTTTTTGTGCTTTCCCCATGAGTTCTGAGTAGTTTTCTCTGTCTTTCTCCTTGTCTTGAGATTTGTGAAAATTGTGATTTGAATTGGTGAAGCCATGAAAATGTTTAAGAAATTATGATGATCTTTTAATTTCAATCTTACTTTACTTTAAATCTGGCCAAATGATTTGTTAAAATCTGTTGAGTTTTACAACTAAAATGAAGATTACATCCAATATACAGGGAGGTCAAAGCCCTTGAAAGTTGAGTTCAAATAAATAGGGAAATATTACTATCGGGCGTAGAATTGGAGATTTTAGAGTCACAGACTAAAATCCCCAATTCGGTCCTATCGTTTGGGTGCTGAAGTGTAAAAGTTACCCCTCAGGTGAGGGGAACGTGGGAGCTCCAAAGTGAGAGCCGGTATCCTCTCAGCCTAGCCGCAGAATCAGTAACCAAGCATAAGATTGGTCAATGTTCTTTATGCCTGGACCAAAGGGTAAAGAATAGAAATGCTCCTCTTTGGCACAATATAAATTGAACTAATTCATTTTTTCCATTCACTATAATTTCTTGACAAGGAGAAGGATGTTTTCTTATATATTGAATATCACAAAATTAAACCCTACTTTCTATCTTTAGTTATTTATTAGTTATCCAAATTATCTACTTATTTCAATTGCCTATTAGTGACAGATAAGCAAATTGAACGTCGTCGTTGTAGTTGAAGTTTTACTTTTTATTAAGCCTTAGTCTGTAGTATTCTATTTCTGCCTGTGGGATCGATAACTAGGACTCCATTAGAGCCCGATATTACTTGAGCGATACGTAAACTTGCGTTGAAAAATTCGACTTTAACATTATTGAATATTATACCTATACATCTTTATTAAATCAAACACATATATATAAAGTCGCAGTCAAGATATTTTACACCGTTGCTGGAATTTAAATCTTCTAGTAGCACCATCAAATTCTTGTAATTGTCGATTTACAAAAAGAAAAAGGTCTGTCAGATAGTAATTGTGATAACTGTGTTGTCTAGTGTATTTGGTTAGTTTGTGTTGAACTTAATTCTGAATTTTAGAAATATTTAGAATATTACTAACTTTCACTTAAGAACTTCATGTTTAAAATTTTCAATTAACTACCAAGTATTTTGTTTATGTTGCAGTTGTGATTTTTTGTTGGTGTGTTTGTTTGCCTTTATGTTATCCTCCACTGCAAGAAGTCTAATGATTCTATATATGTTAAAGTTAAATTAAAATTTAATCAATTAATTTTTACTCCTGTTTTTTATCTTTGTACATGCATATTTAGAACATGAAAATTTTCTTAAGCATGTTATTTATTGTTTTCATTCCTATCTATATAAAAATATGATGCTAAAATGTTTAATCTTATTAAAAATTTAAGTTTGGGGGGATGAAAATTTTTCTAAGAAATTGAAGCTTTTTTGTTCTCAAATGTGCTACAAATAGGTTTGATTTTAATATGAAAAAAAATTGATTATGTATATGAATTTATATTAGAGAAGTAAAATTTTAAACATAGAAATGAGTAAGAAAATTTAGTTAAAACCTATAGTAATGAAGAAATATTCAAAGTTAAGAATTTTTATTGTAGAAATGTTAAATATAGTGTCACTATCTTTAGTAGATGAAATTGTATTTTTGAAAAATAAAGAAGGGTTTACTTTTATTTTCAATATTTAAATTTCTTTTACTAAAAATAATTTTCAAAACCATTATTATATTTTTAAGTAAAAGATTTATATAAGAACTTTGCTTGAGGAAAGGAGGAGTGGAATTCAAAATTATTAAGGGCCTATCTAAATATAATAATCCTCACCTGAAAAAAAAGAAAAACAAAAGAAAAAGAAAAAGAAAAAGAAAGAAAAAGTTAAAAAAGGGAAAAGAAGCTTGAAGATTAGTGTCTAATCAAAAATTGTTTCCACATCTGATCTTTTTAAAGTATAAAACTTGAGAAACTCTTAAGCTTAAGAATATAATATAGTAAGTATAATTATTATTAATAAATTTTTTTAAGTGGAGAAGATAGAATGCCTAGACTCTATATTTCAAAAATTTACAAATATTTATGAACTAGATAGGAAGTCATATTTTCAGACTTCTTTACATTAAAAATTTCTAAACTATAAGTTGGTCTCATGTACCAATGTTTTTTCTAAATTGGACTACTATATTTCTAGATCAAAATTTTAAAATACCTTAAAGAAACTCATTTACATAATCTACTTATTTTGGTTTCAAAAGATTGGAGTGTCACTTGAGTAAAAGTACCATTTGAAGTTTGAGAGAGTTTGATACACCTAAAATATATAGTCTTTATGTACACACTTTTATACATATTTTTGAGATATTACGCTTTAATGGAAGGTTTTTTTGTGTTTTTCTTTTAGGTACATTCAAATGGATGAAAAATAATGAAAGGAGTGAAAAAGGATAAAATTTAGACCAAAAATGAAGAATGTGGCAAAAGAACTCTAACGCCTAAGCGCCCGGAACTGGCGCTTAAGCACTAGTGAAACCGAGAAGGCCGCACCTAAGTGCCAAGTACCTCACGCTTAAGCACTAGACGTAGTTATTTGATGATTCAATGAATTTGGAGAAATTTTTTAAGAGGAGTTTGAAGCAACTCTTGATGAAAATGTAGGAAATAATTAATGGACACAAAAATACATTCAATTGGCTTTTGAAAGGGAGCAACTCATTGAAGCTTCATTGAATGTAGACACATTTTGAAGAGACACCAAAGCACCTTATGAAAAATTATAAAAGAAGACTTAGATTGGAATGAAGTACTCTCCTCCTACACCCCCAAGCACCCCTAAAGACTCTCCTACACCGCCACCATAGCCATGCTATCGACGCCTTTCTCATAGATTAATTAGGATATTTTATTGGAGAGAAGAAGAGAGGAGTTGTAGTGTGTGAGTAGAGAGTATTGTAAGAGAAAGGAAGAGAAAAGATTCAAAGGAACTTCAAGAGTTTAGTGGAGAGAATTTCAGATAAGTTTTTTATCTTTGTCACTACATTTGGTTTTAAGTTAGACTTCTTGTTTGTTTGCATGATTTCTACTTTTAAACTTAAGTATGGTTGTGTTTTCCCCATGAATATTGAGTAGTTTTCTTTATCTTTTTTCTTTAAAATGATGTGATTAAGTATTGGATGGAAGTTGTGTCAGGTATTAATCTTTAATGCCGGAAAAAGTTGTGATGATTTTAAACCTTGTACTTCATTTACTTCTTGATATGGCCAGTTAAGATGTTAATATTTGTTGTGAGAACATGTAAAATCTGAGATGGTATTGCTTGAGTCAACTAATGGTAGGAATCACATGAGATTGTTTGGATGAGAATGTAATTCATATGATTGAGTGCAAATAAATAGGGAAATAAACTTTGAAGAGTGTAGAATTCAAGGATTTTAGAGTGACAGGCTAATGTCCCTAATTTGGTTTATAATTTTAGGTTTTGACACGAGATGTTAGCTCGCGGGTGGAGGGAGAAGAGGGAACTCTTAAGTGAGAGTTATTGTCTTCCCTAACTAACCCGTTTTCATGATTATTCAAACTTTAAATTAGTCATTGTTCTTTATAGCATCTCTAATAAGGGTAAAGAATACTACTGGTCCTATTTGTCACAATACAATTTGAATATTTCCACAATAAAATTCCTATACTTGTTATTGATTCATGATAAGAAAAAAGAAATTTTATTTAAATTACCTTCATCTTAAAAATAACTTGTTAAATTTAGTTAGTTGTTTACTTTATTTTCAGATATTAAAAATTTACCAAAAAAAAATCAAACTTTCATTCTTATTATAATATCTATAGTTTGAGTAAGAATATTTTGTAAAGTAGAATTTGTTATCTAACTTCTTCTGATTTAGGTACATATTTTATTTCTCCCTATGGGTTCGATATTTAAGGCTTAATTAATAAGTCATATATTTTTTTGATAATGATGTGTGTACTTGTGTAGTATCCCATAATTAAATATAATAATTGCATTCTTATTTGCTTCGAAGTCAAGCCTCTAGTAGTCATTGCAAAGTAAGAAATATAAGTAAGAAAAAATTAATATTATAAATGCATACATCATACTATCATATAAGATCGGGATCAATGACCGACTGTGTGAAGATCGTCAATGGTTGTCACCAGTGTCAAGTGTACGGGGTGGTTCTACACCAACCCCTGAATATGATGCATCTTGCCATCGTGTCGTGGTCAAGTGTTGGGGCACAAATATCATGGGTCTGATAGAGTCCCCCATCTTTCAAAGGTCATCAATTCATTCTAACAGCTACTAATTACTTTTTAAAGTAGGTAGAGGCAGTACGTTTAAGGGAGGTGATGACACACCATGTTCTGTAGTTTTTCAAGAATCAGATTATCTACCATTTTGAGGTACTGTGCATAATCATTTCAGATAATGGGTTCACATTTAAGAGTACAAGAATCAACAATTTCTTCAGGAGACATGGAATAGATTGACACTACTCGATAATCTACTACCCAAAAGCAAACAACTTGGTCGAAACGTTTAAAAAAACTCTCATCTAAATCTTAAGAAAAACTTTGAATGAAAACAAAAGGAATTAGCACAAGCAGTTATTAGAAGCCTTATGGGCCTACAGAACGACATTCAGACCTCCTATGCATTCTACGCCTTACGCTCTTATGCACGGGTCCGAGGCTATACTTCCATTAGAGGCTCAATATCCTTCTCTCAAAGTTTTTTTCACCAACAAGATCACTACTGAAGAAAATCTCAAATTATGAATGGAAGAGTTGGAAAACTTGGAAGGAAGTCTACTAGCAGCACACTAGAATTTGGAGTTGTATTAGGCTAGGATGATCCAGGCCCACGATAAACTGGTCCGTCGAATAATTTTTAAATTCAGTGACTCTTTTCTTGTTCTTAGATGACCTATTCTTGTGCATCGCATGATTGGAAGTAAATTTGAACCAACTTGGGAGTCGAGAAAGTCCACTTTGAAGGCTCCTACCAGCTTGTGGGTTTCTAGGGAGAACAATCTACGCTTCCTATTAATGGATGATACTTGAAGAAGTATTAAGCAGCGTGAAGTTTTAAAGAACAAGCTTTAGAAATAGATTTTTGTCCTAGAAGCACAAGCGTAGTAATTCTGTGCAACTGGGTTCAAACCTAAAATTAATAAAAATTTTTGAAAAGAAAAAACAATTTTCAAATAATGAAATTCGGGCATATAATAAGAAAAAATATGTTTCCCATTCCTTTTCATAAATAATAAATTTTACTTTTAAATAAATAAAATACATAATAAGTAATCTCTTATTATTCTTGTTTTTCCTGATTCAACACCCTGATTTTTTCCTTGTTCTCACAAAAAGATGTCAAACGGGAGGTTGATCCTTACCTTTAAAGATGGCGTCAGTCTTGCACTGGACAAAGAGAAAATTGAAGGAATTGTGTTCAAGTTTGATTTGAACTTCACACAAGTAGAGCTGGAATAAGATGAAGAAAACTTGACTATTATGGGTCAAGAAGAGCTTTGTGACAACAAGATAGTGGTGAAATTTAGAAGAAATGGTAAGAAAATCACCACAAAGAAGAGGAAATTTGAAAGAACTGATGAAGCAGAGGCAAATGACAGCTAGAACACCAACAGTAGAAAAATGAAGTCCATGGTGATGACTGCAGGAGGTTAGCTCGTCGGTGTCATGTTTGCAGACATTCAGACTGGAAGAAGAGCAATTTTCACCATGACTCAAAGGAGAAATCATAATCGTTAAATCTGCATGATCTTAATCAAATTGGAAAATGAATGAAACAAGGAAGGGGTTGTTAAGGATAGTACAACCACTTTAGTGAGGATGGGTGCAACAGGCACCGCAATGCAAATTGTTCCCAAAGTGAGGAAGTAGCTCGCCGATGTTGAGTTGTACATACCATAATTTTTCACTAGACCCCGATAGTTGAAAATTATTCAAGAACACGAGTTGGAAAGAATTCAGAAAGTGCAAAAATAAGAGTCTTTCTAGAGGAAATAAGACATATATGTCTATCTTAGAAGGCTTCGAGTTACAAATGAATGTGCTCTTCGAGTATGGGCAAGAGGAAATTGTGGTGTACTCCACGTCAAGGACTTGGATCATCCAGATTGTTTGAGGAGAAAAACATATTTAGAGCCTCAAAAATTATTGTGGGGAAAAGGAAGAATCACAATACAATGTGGTTGCTGTTATAGTTTTGCCAAGAATAGTGAAGGAAACCCACCAGGAATACTTTGACATGTTGAGGTCAATCTGTTGGTGGGACTTATAAAGAGGATGAATAAGCGAATGGTGGCCTAGTTGGTGTTGCTCGTAGATTGTATGCCTAATAGCTGCATTATCAACATATATGAAGAGGGCGACTGTATCCTACCTCTCATAGATCACCACAAGTCATGTCATCCTTCTACATTGTGTCGTTCATTAACCAGTGCAACATAATGCTCGGGGCAGACCTCCTGGTAGATGGCCTAGGTGAATTTCGAAAGCCAGTAGAAGTAACTTTACTTGTAGGTTCAGTCTTGTAGTAGCCAAGCACAACATTATGGAAATTCCTTACCAGAGAATCTCAATCACCTTCTAAAGAATGAGCTAGGAGAAAAGGCCTTTCAAATACAAGTCAGATCCATACCTAGAGAGCCTGCATCCTCCTGAGTTGTAAGCTACATAGAGATAGTGTCTGCGACTTTATATATGCTTAAAAATATAAGTATTTAATACTGTTGCTAAAAGATTTACTTCCTCAAAAACTGTATCAAATCCTTAATAACAGTTATATATTTGATAAATATGGACAAAATAAATATTCAATAATTGTAAAGTCACACTTATCAACGCAAGTATACGTATCACTCAAGTAATATAGGGCTCTAATGGAGTCCTAGATATCGATCCCACTAGGAGTAAGATTAGAACTACGAACTAAGATTTTAGAAAAGCAATACTTTAATCACAACAACGAAGTTCAATTTGCTTATCTGTCACTAATAGGCAATTGAAATAAATATGTAATTTTAATAATTATTAAATAACTAATGATACTAATGAAGGTTCAAATGTGATATTCAATATATAAGAAAGCATCCTTCTCCTTGTCAAGAAATTATAGTAAATGGATAAAGTGAATTATTTCAAATTATATTGTGCCAAATAAGAGCATACCTATTCTTTACCCTTTGGTCCAGGCATAAAGAACATTGACAAATTCTACGCTTGTTTACTGAATCTGTGGTTAGGCTGGGAGGATACCAACTCTCACTTCGGAGCTCCTACATTCCCCTCACCTGAGGGCTAACATCTACACTTCAATATCCAAACAATAGGACCGAATTGGGGATTTTAGTCTGTCACTCTAAAATCTCCAATTCTACGCTCAATAATTTTATTTCCCTATTTATTTGCACCCAACTTCCAAGTGCTTTGACCTCCCTGAATCTTGGATGTAATCTTCACTTTAGTTGTAAAACTCAACATATTTTAATAAATCAATTGGCCAGATTGAAAGTAAATGAAGATCGAAGTGAAAAGATCATCACAATTTCTTAAACATTCTCATGGCTTCACCAATTCAAATCATCATTTCACAAATCTAAAGACAAGGAGAAATACAGAGAAAACTACTCATATCTCATGGGAAAAATACAACAAAACTTAGAATTCATACAAAAAATCAAAGTCAAACAAACTACAACAATAAACAAAACTTATCCCCAAGAAAAATCCTCGAAGTTCCTCTGAATCTCTTTCTTTCTTTACAGCACACAAAATTCCTCTTCGAAGCAGCAAGGAGGAAGAATATGTCACTTTCCCTCCACTCTTACAGTCTCTCAAAGAATTCCTCACAAATTAGACTCTCTACCAAACACTAATGGAACCTTTCTAACCTCCAGGACCTCTAGGCTCTTCAGGGTCACTTAAATGTTTGGCCAAAATCTTCTTTTAAAGTTGTGTATGAGCTTTCCTAAGAGTTGCCTAAGCATCCCCTCAAAATTTGTCCTCATCCAAAGCCTGGTTGGGCATAACCGCCGAGCCCACCGTCGGTGGACCTTCTTAATGAATTAATTCTGGAGGCTTGGTAAAATCTCGCCGTCGGTGGGGTTGATGGCCCCGTCAGCGCCCTAGTTCAATTCTTCACATTTTGGTCCTTTTTGCTCCAAATTCACTCCTTTTTTGCATCTTTTTGCTCCAATGAACCTATTTCATCATTCTTGCAACAAAACATAAAAAATACCTTTCTTTAAAGTGTAATATCATCAATGTGTAGTTTACTCAACAGACATGGATTAAAAATGATGGAATTTTATAGAAATGACAAGAAGATTCAGGATGATATCCACTTGATGTAACGGTCTTTGAGTATGATTTTTGAAAGGAATGATACATCTTTCAACAATTAAATGTAAATGACCATGTCACATTTTACCTTCAATTTCTGTGCAATTGACTGTGAACGCCATTGAATTGAGTTTTGCTTAATTTAAGAGATGTTGAACAAAAAATGATACAAATGTAATAATGAATAAATAACAATAAAAGGAATTCAAAAGATTAAAGAAAAATGAAATGAACAAACAAAAAATGAGACAAAATTATGAAATCACCACAAAATCTAGAAACTTAAAATAAAAGAAAAATCTCTCAACTTCCAAACTCTCACGAAATCTAATGGACATTCCACAATCTTTACAAATTTGAATCACCCACAAATCATTTCTACATGAGTCTCAAAAGATTCTCAATAAATCTCTAGAATCATTCCTCCCTTCTTGAGTTGGAAAACAAGTCTTTGGACCTTCCTCCTCGAGTAAAATCTGAATCCCGAGATAAGTGTGAGGCCACCTTAAATGGATTAAGGAATTTGATTCTCATTTTCTAGGTTGGTACCCAAATTATAATTCCTAATCTTGGAATCAATACGTAAATTATGATTCTTTAATCCCAAGATATGTGTGAAACCTCCTTAAATTAAGTAAGGCATCCTATTCTCATCTCTTCAAAATTGTTATGAGGCCACCTTAGATGGAGTAAAGCATCTGATTCTCATTTTTCTTGGAGCCAATACCCAAATTTTGATTTCCATCTCTTCAAGATAGGTATAAGGCCACCTGAAATGGAGTAACGCATCATATTATCATCTCTTCAAGATCAGTATAAGGCCATCTTAAATGGAGTAAGGCATTTGATTCTCATCCTTATGGGGTTGGTGCCTAAATTTCAATTCCCATCCTAGGATCAGTACCCAAATATTGATTCCCTTCTACTACCTCTTTTGTTGGATGTGAGCCTCTATGCTTTCCTCCCTATTGTAGTGAAATTCAAATCTTGAGGTTAGTAACAAAATTCCAATTCTCAATCTTGGGGTCAGTATCTAAATTCTGATTCCTATCTTTCCGAGATAGGTATGAGACCACCTTTAATAGTGTAGGACATCTTATTCTTATCTCTTTGAGATTGGTGTGAGACCACCTTAAATGGAGTAAAGCTTCTTATTTTTACTTTCCTAGGGTCAGTACCCAAATTTTGATTACCAAATCTTAAGATAGGTATGAGACAACCTTAAATGAAGTAACACATCTTATTATCATCTCTTTGAGATTGGTGTGACACCACCTTAAATGGAGTAAGGCTTCTGATTCTTATTTTCTCTAGGTCATTACCCAAATTCTGATTCTCACCATTCTTAGATTAGTATGAAACTACCTTAAATAGAGTAAGGCATCTTATTTTTATCTCTTTGAGATCAGTATGAGACCACCTTAAATGGAGTAAGGAATCTGATTCTCATCTTTGTACTTTGAGATAGGCGTGAGACAACTGATGCGGGTGGCCGACTAGCTCTAATAATAAATATGCAGTTCAATCCCAATAAAAAAATCTAGTAAAATAATTTTATCTTTTAAAATCTCTAAGCTACCAAACCCATAATAATAACACAAGTATATGTATCGCACAAGTGATATAGGGCTCTATTAGAGTCCTAAGTATCCATCTCACATGGAGTTGGAAATTCTTCTGGCTATAATGTCAAACATACTATTCAAAATATAAAACTTAAGTAAATAAAATATAAAGTAAATTTAATGTTCACTAAAGTAAATGTAGTTGAAAAAACTAACTTAACTAACTTAATTGTTAAACTTCAAAAGTAAACTTATAAAGACTAAACAGAGTTTTGAAATGAAGAGTTCAAATTTAGGAAAGCATCCTTCCCCTTACAATAAGTTTATGGAATGTGAAGAAATTGAAATCATTTAAAATACATATTAAATTGTATTGTGCTAAATCGGAGCAATCCTATTATTTACCCTCTAAGAGTGCATAAAGAACATTGCTAATTTAGAGTTTGGTCCTTAAATTCGTGGTTAGCCTGAGAGGATACTAGCTCTCTCTCTAGAGCTCTCTCTTCTCCCTCGCCTGAGGGCAAACAATCTTGATTTAGTTTTCGAGCAACTGAACCAAATTGGTGATTGTAATATGTCACCGTAAAATTTCTAATTTTTTGCCGATCAAAGTATATTTCCCTATTTATTTGCACACAACCCCATTGATTACATTCATACCCATAAAATTGAATGTGACTCTTACCTAGTTGAAGAAAGCATAGCCCTTTTGGATCATATGTTTCTCAATGAATTTTAACCTTTCAATTGGCCAAATCAAAAAGTAAATGAAGATCAAAGTTTGAATCATCACAATTTATCGACATTTAAATCCCTTATAAGAAAAACTAATTCTTCACAAAATCATATCTCATTGTATGAGGAAAGATAAAGAAAAGTACTCAAAATTCATAAGAAGGATGCGTGTTAACCTCACTTGTGGTTGAGGTCTAGTCTTTCCTCATTATTAGCCTAGGGTCTAGCCATAAGACATTTTTGTTGATTATTTCTAGAGGACCAGAAAATGAACACTCACCATTAGAAATTCTAAACTCTTCTTTGCTCAACTTTAAGTTCTACATGTTGGTCCCAACCATTAGCACTTAGTAGGTGGGGTCACTATCCATGAGCTTAAGAGGAGTTCCCCATAGTATGGTCAAACCTTAGGACTAACCCTGGGTGGTCTGGTCTTAGTTAGGCTAGCTTGCACACACTGCTCATATGCGTGGACCAAACCCTTAGCCTTTTGGCTTCAACTTCCATGTTCATAGACTTGATTTAGGACTTGATTAGCCGTATAAATGTGTTCTCCTAGTCTAGACACGTCTATATAAACAAACCTGAAGAGAATTGATTGAGTATCGAGCGAGATATTTAGGTTAGAAGGTGGACGACTCTCGGGTTGAACTAGTTGGGAATGATGAACTCATGTCGTCCGATCGCGCGTGTATTGTTTGAACGGCTGACATCGCATCGAACGAGAGAATGGTGCATGAAAAGCTGGCAGAGTAGCGCTGACTCAGATGGCGACGCCAAACCAAAAGACATCATGTGGAGGCTTCTGAGATGCTAAGGATTGTGTGGTGCCAAGTGGTTTAAATAGAAAAATAAGAATTTTCTTGAATTATTTAAATCCCCGAACTTTAAAGATCCATATCTTGGTATAGAAATATTACAAAAATAAAATAAAAATATCCTCATGCTCAGTGAACAGAGGAGAATAATGTGAATATAGTTTCATGTCTGTTGATGCATGTGTGATTTTTAATTATTTAAACAGATTATTTCTTATTTGAATTCTCCATTTTCATAGACATTTCACCATTACTTAATTTTAAGGGCTTTCGTTCTCTCTGTCATAAGGGATCTTCCCTGATTTTTCCAAGGTCAGCGGAGATCGCTGGAGAAGATCTCTATCTTTCAATCATGTCATGTCTATTTTGGTAAAATAATTATAATAATTAAAATATTAATCAAAAAAATACAAAACATATTTTGGTAGTTGTATTGTGGTTAGAGGACCATAGGAAAAATACAAATTTGATTTAACTCACTAAAAATAAACCTAATTTCCACCAACCACTAAGGGTGAAAGAAAATCAAATTAGAGTAGTTATGAATGTAAATGGTATGAAAATCATTATTCATTATAATTTAATTTTAGAGGAGCTCCCCATAAAAATTTCAAGTCAATTGGAACTAAATTGACCACTAAAATGGATTAATTAAGTGAAATTGCATTTTTTGAACAACAATAATTATAATAATTATAATACAACTCAAAAAATCACCAAATTGGTTTTGGGAGCTCCTTATCACCAGAGGAACCTAAGAAAAATAAAAGCGAAATTAAAATAAATACTTTAATTTTAAGCTATTTTTAAGTATTTAAATAAATAAAAATTACAAAATTATAAAACCATACTAAAATGTTGCATTTGGCTTCCTAATCACTTGGGACCAATTAAAATATTTTTTCTAATTTTCTAAGTCAAGATATTAATTTCTAAAGGCTTAAAATGAATTTTCTTTAATTTTTCACCAAAATATTTCCAATAATTAAAATATAAACCATAAAAATATGAAATTTATTTCTTTGGGTTCCTTGGATTTAAAGAGATTTAATAAAAATATAAAACTTAATTTTTCACATAAATAATATTTTATATTTAATTAATACTCAAAATAAACAAATATTTCTAATAATTAATTAAAACACTAAAAATCATAAAGATTAGTCGAAATGGTCATCTAACCTAGATGAACCTTCAGTAATTTTCTTAAGGACAGAAGTTTTGTTTTGGTTGAATTTTTGAATTTTCATTAAAAAAATTCCATATTTTTGCATTAAATATAATTATAAAATTAAATAAATTCTGAAAAATCACATTTTCTCCTCCGATGTTTTAATTAACCCGTGACTGGGCTAACCTAAAAATTTTAAAGTCATTTGAGTTTAATTTAATGAATTATTAGATGTTAAGGCCTTTAGGACAAAAGGGTAATTTTGGAATTTAATCCTTAATCAATATTTAGGCCTAACCAAATGGTAAATGGGTAGTGAATGAGCTTAATTGACATGTTTATGATTGAAACATGAAAGGGATAAATGGTAGCAACTAATCTCACTTTGGTCTCATTAATGATAAATTTGTAATTTCTCAAATTGATGAAATTTGGAAGAGTAATAAAATAAGAAGATATTAAGGTGAGGGGTTTGACTTTGGAAGATTACAACCCACTAATTTATAACTCCAACTAATGGTTCTAAAATGATGTATGATTCCTCATAAGGATTAAGAGTATAAACATTTAAAACTTTTCTAAAAAAATGAAAAATCTACCCATTAAGTTTTAAGGGCTCTGTAATGAACTAGGCTTAATCAAAATCTTGTATAATGAGGTTTAGAAAATGACTTATAATTAATTTGAAACTTTTTAAAACACTGCAAGCCCATCTTTAAAAATCAAATCGGCTAAGTACCTTAATTAAGCCAAATTTTCACAAAGGGCCTTTACCCGTATAATTCTTAAGTGAAACATCAAGTGATAATTACTCCACTTAAAGAGACAATCAAAACATTAGAGTTCACTAAGCAAAAGGTATAAATTTAGTGAACTATATAACAAACATAATAAGACCAAAATGGGCTCGAGTCGATTCGAGGGACTATGAAATGTCTAGGGTATCACCCAGGACCTTTTCATGTTCCTTTGGAAATCTTGGAAATCTTGAAAGCTTTAGGATAACCACAAAACTGAAACCAAAATAAAATTAAGAAATCAAAACAAGATGAAATTCACTGTCACAATAGTCAAAATATAAGACAATTCAAAATTTAATCACAAATAAAACAAAATAAAAATTGCAACAAAACTAAAAAGTTTCTATCAGATGATTGGGAATCCCTTGGAGGAGGTAACCTACGGTTGCTAACAAAATTTCTCATGGTCCAAATGAAGTATGGAAATCATTGAATTGAGTTTATTAAGTTCATTTAGACTAAGTGAATCTAAAGAAAATAGTGGTGTCAGAATGAGGGAACCGTGGGATCCTAACCGGTGTCGCTCTAATCAACTTTAACATCCCCCATGATATTTAAATGACCATAACCTTAGGAAATGTTTGATTTGACATCCAAACTTGCCACATTACAAAACTTATACTCACTATGACGAGGAGCTTGGAGCAAACTCTATAGACAGCATTCTACAATAGCAATCTGCAACAATACAATGATGTACAATAGCATATCTTTTCTTAGAATTAAACGACAAGCCATAAGAATTTGAGATTGTCCGCTTAGTGTAACATAAAACCCTGATTCATCTTTAGGCCTTTTTATGACTCTACTATACAATATAAGCCCTAATTCATTTTAGAATTCTGAGGTTTTTGTTTGTCATGACTCAAATCCTCATATGTTTCAGGCTATTTGTATGGTTGTTTCACACGAATTTAAGCCCTAATTAATAAAATTGACAGGATGACACACATAATTTTTTCTCGAAGTTGATGTCAAACCATAAAGTAGTTTTGGGAATTCAGCGAGATTCTCCTCAGGATCTCTGACATCCCCTAATTTTTCTTCTTCTAGATTCTAAAAATAAAATGTTCCAAATTTGAGTCATTCACCTTTCACCCCTTTTTGTTCGATCTCCTTAAAAAGTACTATCCTATAAAATTCTTAAAGACAATATCCCCAAATTTTTACTGAATTTTTTCTTAGGTGACTTCGGTTATCTAAAATGTACTTAACTATAAGGGCTTATAGGAAACTTTCAAGAACCCGGCTTAATCTAAACTCTATTTAATTTTTTGTATTAAATTGGGAAACTTTTTCAGTCAACATAAAAAATGATTTCTCGCAGACTTAAACGAATGTCATAAATTCTTTAGTTTATTTAATTGAGCCTTACCAGTAAGTAGTGTGTCTACTCGCCATGATAGATGCATTGCTTGCCTTATAAGGATTGTTTATTTAAACTACTGAGAATATGAGATGGATCTGCTCTTATATTTTCATATTTTCAAATACTAATTCTCAAAAATTATGTATATAAATCAAATTAAACTAGTAGTCGGGTTATTCATTCCAGCAACTGACAACTTCAATCTCCCAACCAACTTTTTATTGTCGACAATACAACAAAACACGAATTTCATATATAAATATAAGTTTACAAAAATAATAAAGACAAGAATACATACTATCTCACACTCCTTCCCAAGCAAATCCCTAGAAGTTCCCTCAAGCACTTTCTCTCTTTACAATCACACTTATTTCTCTCTTAGAAGAGTAATGAAGAAGAAATCTCTCACCTTCCCTCTCCTCTTATAACCCTAGAAGAAAATTTTTTTCTTCTCTCTCATGCCCCTCTCCTATCTCACACCCCCTCGTTATCCTCTCTCTAAACTTTCCTCCTTTAATTAGGGCCCAAAAGGAATTCAAAATTCCCTCCAATTTTTTGCTAAAAGTCACATATTTTTGCATCAAGAGATAAGTCCCCTCATCCTAGAGATATATCCATTCATTAGAGAGCCTTCCAAAGTGTCTAGATGCATCGAACCACTCCATGGGACGTTGCCTTCATAATCCACTCAAAATTAGCCACAAACTGACTTACTTCAACTTAATTTGTCTCTAGCGCTTTTAGCACCAATCTGGCGTCGCTTAATGAAGTCTGTGTTGTTTCTGAATTCTGGCACTTTAGGTGGCAATCTAGCGCCTGTAGCACTGTTTCTCTGTAAAATGGCGCATCTAGCGCCAGCTCTTAGGAAAATGCCGCCTCTGGTGCCATTTTGGCGCCTTTGGCACCAACATGGCACCTCTAGCGCCAGGATCACGAAATTATTCAATTTGGCTCCAAATTTTCTCCTTTTTGTTATTTTTTGCTCTAAATGCATAAAATTGATAGACCTACAACAAAAAACATGAAAATACCCTTCTTTAAAGTACAATATCACAAAAGTAAACATAAAATGTACACATAAAATAGTATATTATTTTGGTGTATCAAAATCCCCCAACTTTAAATGCTACTTGTCATCAAGTGACCATTTTACTACATTAAAAATATGACTTATGATAGATATTAATTTGTAAGCTTCTATAATTTGCTTTAATAATTATAATAGTATAACTTAAGAAAAATTTTCAATAACTTCGGTTAAAACTAAAAGTATAAGAAAATCTAGTAATTAAGTTAAAGATTTCTTAATCTCCATTTATTTCAAGAAGAATTGTAATTTGTCATATCGAAAATTCCTAAAACATTCATATGAAAAATAATTTCATGAAAACTTTACTAGTAAGGATGCTAATACTCAGATACAAGTTTAGAAAATGTAATAAAACCTTTTTCCTTGAGTTGAGTCAAGTGAAGCTAATTTTTTATTAGGCATCTCCTCAAGCTTCTTCTGCATATTTTTCATTTCTTTTAATTTTTCTGTTCTTTTTCTTTTTTTTCTTTTTCTTTAAGATCTTTTTCAATCCTTTCTTTTCTTTTCTTTTTCATTTGAGGATTATTATATCTGAATAGTCTTTAACAATTTTGAACTTCACATAACAGCAATACAAATAGGGTTATGCAATAAAAGTAAATCAAATCCAGTACAAACACATAACAGCAAATATAACTATGAATTTCATACTAAACGAGTTCAAGCATCTTCTTCACTATCATCTTCTTGAATGTTCCACATGGATTGGTAGTGTGCGTACAAGTTGTAAAAAGTTCAGTGAGTAAATTCGTCCATTGAATCTTCTTCAACCCAAGCATTTTTCTTGAACATTCACACCAATCCTTCTTCAATAGGTCCAGTGTGTTCAAAGTGTTTCTTCATCCTCCAACCTAGATGGTAAAATACTTCAGAAATATTTCCAATTGAATGCATAAGATTCTATACCTCTTTCTCCAACTTCTTAATCCTTTTCAAAAGTACATTTGAGATAAAGTAAGGTTGCATAGGCAATGAATTTTGAGACGCTTGATCCATCAATATATTCATATTGTTTTTCTCTCAAATTCCTGTACAGTTGCAAAACTTTTGGATCCATAGGTTTCCAAGGAAGAAGCACTTTCTCCCAACTTTCGTAAGGCACTTGCGACTGACTACACAGTAGGAATAGGGTAGATGGATGTCCCAGTAGAGAAGTTGATTAATAGATGACTAAGCCCAAAACAGACTTTACTATTAAATAACCAAAAATAATAGGTCTTCCAGATTGAATACAATAATTCAAAATTGCACTTTTCTTTACTAATTTTCATATTAGGAAGTAGTTTTGATGTAATTATAAATGCCACGCCTTTTATGCAGTAATCAATAATGATGAAGAAAAACTTACATGTCTGTTCCAGTCGCCATCAATCCAAAAATCCCTAAAAAGAAGATCATCATCATTAGTAGCATGAGGCAATCTCGACAAAGGAGTAGAACCCAATGATCCAGAATGAAATTTTCCCCTCTCCCACATCCCAAAAGATGAAACTAGAAGCCACCTCACGAGCAAGAGTGATAGCTTTCCAAATTTTAGAGTCTCCTGCTTTTTAGGACACAATGGAAGGATGAGTATTCATGCAATATTTATGATGGAGAAATTGAGCCCATAAAGAATCTTAAGACCTGAATTTGTACCAAAGCTTACACATGTTTATATCAATAATTTCATTAAGGTTTTTAAACCCAAGCCCCCTAGAGGTAGTAGGCTTACAAACCTTCTTCCATTTATCCCAAATATTAGAAGATCTATTCACCCGCCAAAGGAATTTATTAAATAGAACTTCAAGAGTAGATTAGATAGACTTCTTAATTTTCAGCACCTGCATAGAGTATTAGGAAATGCTACATAAAACAATTTTAAGAAGAGTAAGCCTTCCACCATTAGACAATAAAGTATTTCTCCAATCATTGATTTTCAATTTAATATTATCCACAACATCATCCATCTAAGTTTGTTTTTCCTTCCCCTGAGTAGATTAACCCCAAAGTATTTTAAAAGGAGGTTTGAAATCTTACACCCGGTGTAATCAGAGGCCCAATTTTTAATGTTGCTATTAACCTTGTTGCCAAAATAAATAGTGCATTTAGCCAAGTTACAAAGAAGGTCAGAGGCATCCTAAAACTCTTTAAGCACCATCATCATTGCTTTAATAGTAGGTTTACTGGCATTAGAAAATAAAATTGCATCATCTGCATTGGCAAGGTGACTAATAAGAATTTTTTATGTATGAGAGTATTGGAAATGAAGATGTGTTTGACGCAGCTTGTTTATAAGCCTTGAGAGATAGTCAAAAGTAATAATAACAATAGTAGGGGAGAGAGGATATCCTTGTTTAATGCCTTTAGAAGCCAAGAAGAAACCATGAGCTATGCAATTAATGAGAATGTTGTAGTGATTGTTAGCTAACCATCTTTTGATAAGGGAACAAAAACCCTATTTGAAACCCTTTGCATGAAGAATGTTAAGAATTAAATCCCAACTGATGGTATCAAAAGCATTTTTAATATTATGTTTAAGAACTATGTTACCTCCTCTACAATGCTTATCAAGATCTTCATTCAATTCTTGAGCAAGCAAGGTATTATCAGTAATATCTCTACCTTTTATAAATGTTGATTGCTAAGGGGATATAAAATGAGCAACATGGGGTTGCAGCCTTGTAACAATGATCCTACTCAGCACTTTGGAGATAACAGTAGTAAGAACGATAGAGCGAAAGTTATCCCAAATGATTTTATCATGTCCTTTAGGAATAAGAACAATACAGGTAGAGCTAAAATAATTATTAGGATCCTCTCCCAAAAAGAAACTTTGAATAACCATAAACACCTCATTTTTAATGATATCCCAACACTTGACATAAAAGGTAGAGGAGAAGCCATCAGGTCCAGGTGACTTGTTGGAGCTTCTGGACTTGAAAGAAAAAAGAATTTCTCCCTCATCTGAAACTTGGACTAAAGAAAGACTATTAATATAGTCAAACTCATTAAGAAACACATTAGCATCAACAGGATTAATGATAAATCTATGCTGATAAAGCTCCAAAAACTAAAGAACAACATTATCCCCAATCTCATCCGAATTAGTCAAAATTTGACCCTCTGCATTTTTAATTTTCAAAATGCAATTAATGTTCCTTCTATGTTTTAAGGAGGCATGGAAGTAATTAGTGTTTCAACCACCAGCTTTGAATTGGAGGTTGTTAGCTTTTTTTTTAAGAAGAGCATCCTCCATATTAATGGCTTCAAGAAGAGTCAAGTGAGCCTGAGTTGTACTGTTTACCATATCCGGGTTACATATGATCTGAGATTCCAAACGGTCAACAATATTTTGTGCTTCAAAAATTTTAGTGTGAATGTTGCAAAAAATTTGGTGATTCCATTTCTGAAAATGAGCAGCCAATTTTTTATGTAATTGCCATAGAATATACCAGGATGAGCCAGCTCCATCATAGTTCCAAAGCTGTTGCACAGTACTGAGGGGAGTATCATGAGTAGTCCAGATATTCGAAAAATTAAATTTGGAAATAGTAGGTTTATCAATAAAAGCAAGGGTAAGGAGAATTGGGTTATGATCTGAGGAAGCATAGCTCAGATGTTGAACTTTGGAGATAGGAAAATAAGTAAGAAAAGATGAGTTCACAAGGAATTGATCAAGCCTTTGTTGGAGAAAACCTCGCCTCCATGTGTAAGGAGAGCTAGAATACCCCATATCAAATAAGCTAGCTCTAGCCATGGAGTTAAAAAACCGATTAAGAAGAGAGATATCACATTGTCCACCACCTTTTTTCTCAAAAGGCTTCATGATCATATTAAAGTCACCACCAACAAATAGATTTTCAGTGATGGAACTACCAAAAATCTCAAGTTTCTGCCAAAGAAGAAATTTGTCAGGAAGAAGAGAAGTAGCATAAACAAAGGCGCCCCAACCATGAAATTGCTCCATCTGGAAGTGGGTGAGAAAAAATTGTTCCCCATCATCAATGATAGAAAGAGTAATATGACGCTTCCAAAAAACCCAAATTTTGTTGTTATTGTTACAAAATGATTGAAAACCTTTAAAGCTATGTAAAATCTTGCTCTAATTAACATGGACAAGTGGCTCCTACAAAGATATTTATACCTATTAAGGGAGGAAGGGCCCGCCACTCCCCTAATATTCTAAACCATAATGTTAAACAATATGTCTTAAGCCTGCCCTTCTAGAAGATCTAGAAGAATTGCCTAATTGTTCTTCTTCCGAATAATAGGTTTTTTCATGAATAATGTTCCCAACATTCAAGCTTGATAGTTCATTGTTCCTTTTGGTCGTTCTTTTAGCATGTTTTTGCACTTGCCACTCACCCTCTAAGTTAGAATGAGCAAGTAGTAGAGCATCATTTAAAACATCATTGGATATCAAAAAAGGACCATGTTCATAATGTTTCTCTATCCTGTTAACAAAGTTTTCCTTACTAAGATTAGCATTAGAAGAAGTAGCTAAAATATTACCATAAGATACTAACTGAGAAGGAGCTTTTTTCAGAGTAAGTATGAATAGTTGATTCAACATAGTCATCAATCCCAGCACCTAGGGATTGCACATTAGTAGCCTCATCAATAATAGTCTCATTAATAACCTCATCACTACCCATACGTGTGGGATGCACCTGCTCCAAATCATTTAAGGGGATAACTACAGTAGGGTCAATGGTTGTGTCTTTAATTTGCACTTGTTCTTTTGTAGGATCATTTATGATAGAAGGGTTAGGTGGCGAAATATTATCACTCCCAATAGGAGGGTTCAAATAGTTGTTTTCTTTGAGATAAGGGTTGAGATGAAAGCAAATAGTGGCATGGTGATTAAACACAGAGCAATGGGTGAAGTATGGAGAGTGTTTCTCAATTTCAACCGGTTGATAATAGCCCTGAGGTTGAGATTCAATCCAAATCTCATCACAAAAAGGCTGAGTTATATCCCTTTTCACAAGGACCTGAGCCTCAGATGGCCAACTAAGGTAGTACGTACCACAATCCATTTTTAATGATTTCCTGTAAGTGGCAGAAAGGGAAAATAAAACTTCATGATTATATAAGTGCAGCTTTAGTCAAGGAAAATGAATCCAAACATGTAAAATAGGTAATTCAAGTTTCGGATCAAAATCTACGAACCATTTCTTGAATTTCATTACTCTATTCTCGATTCTCAGAAATCCCTGCACAAATAGCATAGTATAGTCTTCATCATTTACAAGTTGTATTAAAATATGTTTACCATCTAAAGCACCAATTTTCCACCAAACCTTTAAATGAAGCAAATCAAATTCTTTTCGGTTAAGTTCCAATTTCGGATGACTAAAAGAAAACTTTCCAACCAAAGCCAAGTGGCAAGAGGAAGCCAAAATGTTGGATTCAACATCAGAAATAAACCTAGCTCACTTGCCATTCTTTTTCTCAAGTTTCTTGACAAAAGAGTAATCTCCCCCAACATTAAGGGAATCATGAAAGCCTTGAGGAAACATAAAAGAAACAATAAAGCCATACGTCGCCCCACCGCCCTCTAAAACTGCATCGACGAAGGAACAAGAGGGTGGCATTGTGAAAATAGCGTGAGAACAAAGAAAAGAAAACAAGTTGTGGAACGATCTCACCAACCATAAAGCATGAAGAGGAGCACAAAATCGCTAGGGAAGTCAAAACCTCGAACCCTAGTCGCCACCACCATTTTTCATACATACATATATATATATATATATATATATATATATATATATATATATATATATATATATATATATATATATATATATATATATATATATATATATATATATATATATATATATATATATATATATATATATATATATATATAAGGGGGAAAAAATTATATTGCAGAAGAAGAACAATATACATATCTTAGATAGGGGACTTTTAAGAGGTCACCCTTTAACAAAAAGGAAAGAGAAGGGGGGAGTACTGGAGACTAAAGTGGCATCAGATTGACTTGCAACTCTTGCAAGCCAGTTAGCAAGTTTGTTGCCTTCTCTGTAATTGAAGTTGAGCTGAAGTTGACACTGTTTTTTAAGTTCTTGGATGGGTTTGAGCATTTGGAGTATGTGCCATGGAGGAGATAAGGATCTTTCAACAAGCTGGAGAAGCAAAGAACAATCAGTTTCAATCATTATATATTACCATTCCATCTGAAAAGCAATGTAGATTGCCCGCAAAGGAGCAGTTGTTTCAGTTTCAAGTGCATCTTGGGCATGCATTGGGCTATAGAAATACAACTTGTAGCTGCCAGTATAGTCCCCGAAGATACCTCCAAATCCAGCACCCTGCCAATTATAGCTCCCATTTATGTTGGGTTTGAACCAAAAAACTTTGGAAATCATTACTGTTTTTTGTGAAGGACTGGTATTATAGAATATTTGAAGGAATCCCTTATGTTTAATAAGCTTGGTTAAGAAGGTTTTATAATGTAACATAGTGAGGTGAGCATTTGGAGTATTGTCCTCGTATTTGACTTTGTTTCTAGCCATCCAAGTGAACCAAGTGACCACAACTGGGATGATGCTTAGATTGACTTTATCACAATTAATCCAGCAATGAGGGAGGGAAGCCCAATCCAGATTTAAGAGATTTATCTTTAGCTCTTGGGCCAGTTCTGACTAGACCCATTGTGTGAACCTACATTGAAAGAAAAGATGAGAAATTTATTCTTCAGCTTTGCAACACAGATGGCATCTTGAAGGACCTCTTAGTCCCTTAAGCTTGAGAATATCATCCACAAGGAGAAGCTTGTGGAAGGTTCTCCAGATTAAAAAAGACATAGAGGAAGTGAGATATTTGTTCCAAATAGTTTTATCCCATTGTACTTCCTGCCAGCTGTACCATTTAGAATAGATAGCTTTGAAGATGCTATGAAGCTTACTAGAATTAATCACTAAGTTGTCTTGATGTTCTCTGTTGAATGGGATTTTAGTGATACAAGCAGTAGTTGTTGGATCAAGCAAATTCAGCAATTTTTCCACTGACCAAGAGTCTCCATTCTAGAAATCAGACACCAACAGTTTAGGGTTAAAATTTGTTGGTTTGGGTGTGAGGAAATCTTTGGGGCACCAATAGTCAAGCCAGAAATGAATTTTGCCTTGACCAAGATCCCACAAGAAAGTGTTTTCAGCCTTTTGTCTGATTTGAAGAAGTTTTATCCAAATGGGGGAGTCCCCCACCTTTCTTTCTACCAAATTAGGGTGGGAGTGCTTACAGTATTTCCCCATCATGAATTTTGCCCATAAGGAATTATGCATTCTGAAATTGGGCCAAATTTTGCACATACATATTTGTTGTAGGTGATTTAAACCTTTGAAACCCAAGCCTCCAGCAATGATAGGCTTAGTAGTTTTTTTCCAGCTAGCCCAATGTAATTGGTTCTTTTGTCCAGCCCAGAGGAATCTATTGAAGCTGCTTTCAATTAATAACTTGGTAGACTTCTTCATGTTTGTAACTTGGAGGATGTATGAAGGGAAAGTTGTGAGAATGCTTTTTAATAGTGTAATTCTTCCACCATTGGAGAGGAAAGAGTTTGTCCAGCAGTTGAGTTGAGCATTCATTTTAGTAATCACAGCACCAAATTGTACCCTTTTGGTTCTACCTTTGATAAGTGGCACCCCAAGATAATGAAGAGGGAGGGTAGCAGTGGAAAACCTAGTAAAGTTGCCAATCCATTGTCTAGCTGCAGGATTAGTAAGTTTGACATTTAGAAGTGTTGAAGGTCATACCAAAGATATCTTGAAATTTCTTCAAACATTTGTGTAGAAGCTTAACAACATTTTTGTTGGCTTGGGAAAATATAATGATGTCATCTGCATACATCAGATGTGTGACCTCCATAGTAGATGTATCGTGATATCTGGCATAAGATTTCTGTGGAGTTTGATTCAGCATTCTGGAAAGATAGTCCAGGGCAAGAATGAAAATAGATGGGGAGAGTGGATCTCCTTGTTGGACCCCTCTGGTAGCAGAGAAGAAACCATGGGAGGCTCCATTCAGCAAGATGGAGTGTGAATTGAATTACAACCATCTAGAAATGAGGGTGTAAAACTCTGAAGAGAAACCTCTGGCTTTGAGAATTTCAATAATAAAAAACCATAGGATAGTGTCATAAGCTTTACTTAAATCCAATTTGTAAATGAGATTGCCTCCTCTACAGTGATGATCAATATCCAGTAGTAAATCTTGTGCCAGTAAGATATTTTCAGAGATGGATCTGCCCTTGATAAATGCAATCTAGTTGGGTTTAATTAGGTGGTTAAAATGGGGTTGTAACCTTGCTACAATAATTTTGCTGATGAGTTTGTTGAAAACAAAAGTCAGAAATAGGTCTATATTGATTCCAGTTGAGGCAAACAGTAGTTTTGGGGATGAGGACATAGCTGGAGGAAGCAAAGTAATTTGGGAGAGGGCTACCATTGAAGAAGCTTTGGACAGCATTAACCACATCTGCCTTGATAATGGGCCATGCTTTTTTATGAAAAGCAGTTGTATATCAATCAGGACCAACAACTTTGGAATTATCAATAGTACTAAGGGCCTACCAGATTTCAGACTCAGTAGGAGTGGAAGAAAGTTGAAGTTCTTGTGTATAAATAAGTTCTTCCTGTAAAAATAGAGGATCCACAAGTGTAGAAGTGAAATGAGGTGCAGTGAGGAGATTTTGAAAGTATTCTACAGCATTCCTAGTAATATCCTCATAATTGTTGATCCAACAACCTTGAGCATCTTGAATCTTATGAATGTTATTACATTTCCTTTTGTACTTGATGCAAGCATGACAGTATTTAGTATTCCTATCCTCTCCCATAAATCTATTGATTACAGCCTTTTGTTTAAGGAACACTTCCAATCTTTCAGTGGCCAGAAGAACCTTTTCAGCATTTTCTAGCAGTGCAGCTTCACTAACATTACCAGTCCCAATTTCAGCTTCCAGGGATGCCAAATTTTCCTCGGCAATCTCTACAGCTTCATAAACATTACCAAAGATGTGCCAATTCCATTGCGTAAGATAGTAGGCCATCTTTTTCTGCAATTGCCACAGTCTAACAAGGGGATTGGATTGTTGTGACACCTTCCAATGCTCTTCAATTAATTTTAGGAACTGTGGGTGGTTTATCCACATGTTTTGGAATACAAAAGATTTATGACTTGTAGGTGGGTTGACAGTGATGGAAACAAGCAAAGGTCTGTGATCTGACCCTACTAAGGGTAAGTGATGTACAAAAGTATTTAAGAATTCCTAAAATCATTGATCATTGGCCAGAAATCTGTCCAATCTTTCCCAAATCTATCCTCTCTTCCAGGTGAAGCAGTCACCTTGGAAACCAAGATAAAAGAGTTTAGCAACTTTTATGTTGTCATTGAATTATGTCATCTTGAGGAGGTTAGGAGCTCTTCCCCCTCTTTTTTCAGAGGTATCAGCAACAAAATTAAAATCTCCTCCCAATAACCAAGGGGAGGTTATGTTGTTACCAATGTGGATAAGATTTTTCCAAAGAGCAGTTCTATCATTTTTGTTACATCTAGCATAGATCACAGTGATGAGACCTGATTTTCCAGCAGCATCAATCTTGAAGTGCACAAACTGAGGGTGCTCCAACAGGATAGACCAAGTAATTTCTTTCTGAGAAGGATCCAGATTTTATTGTTATAATTGTAATGATGGGAAAAACCATGGAATTGGTTTAGGACTTTTTGAGGATGTTTATGAACCATAGGTTCAAGGATAGCAATGCACCATAATTTGTGTTTTCTGTTTAGATGGAGGAGTCTTTTTAAGGAGAGTGGGTGAGCCACTCCCCTTATGTTCCAACAGAGTAAATTAATCATGATAAGATTGATTAGACCTTCCCCTTGTAAGTCTCGTAAGGGAGTCCCTTTTAGAGGAGTAATAACTCCCAGCTTCTATGACAATAGTACCTCCTTGCGGATCAAAATCAGTTTGTTTCTATTTTTTCCTGGATTTCTGCAATTGCCATCCCTCTTCTAATTCTTTGTGAAGAGCATCAATCTGGCGTAAATTAACATTGCTATCAATGACACGGTGAGGGGCAGGACCATTATTGCAATGGTCTTGTTGTTCATAGACTGGAGTTGTGACTGCTTTAGAAGAAGCTGAAGGCTTGGTGGGTTTTGTCTTTATTAGTTCCTCCAACTCTTCAACAACACTATCCACAGGAAAAGATCTTCAGGGGGAGGAGGGATATGAATTGAGGAGGAAGGATCCTTAAGAAGACTGGGAGTTGAGTCTGTTGGTACTGTGTTAGTCAGTAATTCAGTGGTAGTCTGCTCCAGCTCGCCAACAAATGCTGGATGAATGTTATCAGAATTGGGTATTACCATCACTCCTTGAGGTGCATTATCATTGGATTCATTTTGATATTCAGTGTGCACTCCAAAAACAGGTTGCTCTTGTACAACAGCTGGGGTTGAAGTGGATTCTTGAATTTTAGTTCTGGTCTTTGGATGCAGTCTGAAGCATCTAGTGTTGGAGTATCCAAACATTTTGCAGTGTGTGCAGTAATTTGGCTTTTGTTTCATTACAATCTTTTGCCAGTAGCCATTGTGGGATGTTCCTAACCATATATCATCCACTTCAGGAAGTGTTATATCCATTTCAACTAGGATTCTGGCAACAGAGGGTCTTGAGAGGTTGTAGGTTGGCACATCAAGTTTCATTGGTCTGCCAAGAGCTGTTCCAATTGTAAATAGCACTTGATGTTGGAAGAAGTGAAGTTTTAGTTCTGGGAGTTTGAACCAAATAGAAACTATGGGGGGTTCTTGACTTGGATCAAATTCAGGTGACCATTAAGTAATTTCATTGCCATTCCTTCAATATACAGAATCTGCTTGGAAAACAATCTGATATTGTCTTCTTCTCTGGAAAGATGAATGGAGAAATGCCTTCCATCAATTAGTCCAACTTTCCAATCACTCAGTAGTTTCAAATCTTCAAAGTACTTTCTAATGGCCTCCATTTTTGGATGGCCATATTGAAATTTACCAAGCAAAGTGAATTTAAAGGAGGATGAGAGTGAGTTTATTTCAGCTTCAGAAAAGTAAGCAGCAGGTTTCCCTGACTTCTTGCTTAGTTATTTAACAAAAGGCAGCTCCCCCTTACCTACCCCCTCATGGAAGGCAGTAGGGAAAGCAATTACTTCCATAGAGCTTTGGAAATTGGAGCTTTTACCAACCACATCAGCAAAAGTGGCTTTACTCCATTGTACATTATTCTATAAGTCAATAGGAGTGGCCATCAGATAAAACCACCAACTCCACTAGAAAATAAAGACCAGTGGAGGGGAGGAACAACAGGAAACCTTAGGAAGTATCTCCAGCAACCTAAGTAAAAGTAAGGCCCAGCAGGAAACCTCCAAGGCAACACTCAAAAGGACAAAAGCAATGGAACAGTAACTTAAAATTCAAAATCCAGAGAACCCGGCAAGCAATCAAAACAGCAATAAGGAAGCCAAGAGAAGCACCAAGGACAAAGAATTTTCTTACTCCCAAAACCAAACGGCCAGTGAAGGAGGTTAACGAAGAGTAGCCACCAGCCACCCTCATTTTCGCAGAAACCCTAGCAGAGCAATGCAAGCCACCACCCACAACATGTTGAATATATATATATATATATATATATATATATATATATATATATATATATATATATATATATATATATATATATATATATATATATATATATATATATATATATATATATATATATATATATATATGTTTCCCTCAACAGGAAGTGGAGTGGGGTACAAGAATATGGAGTAAATTTCTATCTCCATCTATTTCTTTTTTATGCTGGAGACTCTTCCATAAACTCCTCCCTACTGATGATATTCTAAAATTGAATGGCCTTAGGGGGCCATCTTGGTGTTTTATGTAAACAGGAAGAGGAATCTATAAATCACCTTTTTTTTTAAATGCTCCACTGTACAATTAATTTGGTAAAGTTTCTTAAGTCAAGCTTTGTTATCAGCCCTAAACTAGTCATGGGGGAATTTTTATCAGTGCTGGCATGACTGGCTGGATAGAAATCTTTTTGTGGTTCCTTGCATTGTGGCTTGGTTTGTTTGGTTGGCCAGGAACAAAATAAAGTTTGAGGAGGATGAAGTTGGGGTAAAGAATGTGGTTAATCAATGTATTGCTTATATACAAAAAATTCATAAGTTGAAGAGTTTCACTCAGATCTTCTCACAGGATATTCTGAATAACACAAATCCTATTAAGCCTATACTGGTGAAGTGGTTACCCCCCTTAGATAAGATGAGTTAAAATTAATATTGATGGTAGTTTTCTTCATCCCCATGCTGGTATGGGGGTATCTTTAAGAATTATAGATGGGTTTGCTTGCTCTATTTCCAGTCTCCAACTGTTGCCAAAGACCCTTACAAGCTGAAACTTTGGCTTTATATTGGGCCCTCATCTTAGCCAATAGAATTGGAATTCATAAACTTTGGGTGGAATCTGATTTTATTACATTAGTGAATATCATGAATGGAACAATTGAACGACCATGGCATCTGATATATTTAATTAAAGAAATTTTGCACAGGAGGAATGATTTTCAGTTTTTTGTCTCCCATATCCACAGAGAAGTTAATAGACCTGTTAATTGGCTCTCTCGAATGGGACTCCATAGTGACCAACATCTTATCAGCAAGGCTTTTAATCCTTCTTTGCATTTACTTCTGGAAGGGGATTTAAATCCCTTACCTTACATTAGAACAAAGTTTTCATAGGTTCTTTTTGAAGGGTTTACCCTCTTCTTATAAAGGGTCACTCGTTTTCTTTGTACACTTTTGTTTTTTCTTTCTTTAAAAATATTGGAGCCCTGCTCCTTCCATTATATATATAATACTACTACATATAAAAATAGATAAACAATAGAAATAAACAAAAATATGGGTTGCCTCCCACAAAGCACTTAGGTTAATGTCGTCAGCCCAACATTCTCACTCTTTACTTTGAGTGACCAAACATTACAGTCTCTTTAAGAACTGGTCTTTGACTCTCATAATATGATTTTAGTCTGTACCCATTCACTTTAAATATCTTTCTAGTCTTGGGATCTTCAATATTAACAACTCCATAGGGATAGACTTTTACAATTGTGAATGGCTTTATCCACCTAGACTTCAGTTTTCCAGGAAATAATTTCAATCTTGTATTATATAATAAAACTTCCTGTCCATGCTCAAGTTCTTTTTTAATATCTTCTGATTATACCATTCTTTCATTTTGTCTTTATATATTCTAGTATTATTATCATAAGATTCATTCATAATCTCTTCAAGCTCATTCAATTGCAATAACTTTTCTTATCAACATATTTCAAATTAAAATTAAACTCCATAATCTCTGAATAAACTTTATGTTCCAATTCTACCGGTGAGTGACAAGTCTTCCCAAAAATTAATCTATATGGGGACATTTCTATAAGTGTATTATAAGCTATCTTATAAGCTCATAATGCAGTATCTAATATAGTAGACGAATCCATTTTATTAGGATTTACATTTTTTTTTCCCAAAATTCTCTTAATTTCACGATTCGATGTTTTTGCTAGACCACTAGTCTGAGGATGATAAGCGGTGGCAATCCTACGTATAATATTATATTTTTCACCACTTTTCAAGTCTTTTGTTCCGAAAGTGAGATCCTCCATCAGCAATAATTATTCTTGGCATTCCATATTTTATAAAAATATATTTGATTAAAATTTTTGAAACATTCTGAACATCACATCAAGGTAAAGCAATTGCTTCAATCCACTTTGAAACATAGTCCACTGCCATTAATATTTATACATTTCCAAATGAGGGGACAAATGGTCCCACAAAATCTAATCCCCAAACATCAAAGATTTTAACTTCTAAAGTAAAATTTAGAAGCATTTCATTTATTTTTGAAATATTACCTAATCGTTGAAATTGATCACATGTTTTAATATATAAATTAACATCTCTAAATAGTGTAGGCCAAAAAAATCTAGATTGTAAAATTTTGTGAGCAGTTCTATTAATCCCAAAACGACCACCAAATTCGGAATCATGACATTTTTGGATAATTTCTTCAATTTCTTCATTAGGCACGCATCCCCTCATAACTAAATCTTTGTATTGTTTGAACAAATATGGGTCATCCCAAATTTAAAATTTTGAATCGTGAATAAACTTCTTTTTATATTGTTTTGTCATCACATATGTTAAAATACTACTACCAATGTAGTTTACAATATCGGCATACCATGGTATTTCCCATCCTTTAACATCATAAAGTTGTTCATAAAAAAAAGTTTCATTAATTTCATTTGCAAGATCAAATGTCTCTTCTTGTTCCAGCCTAGATAAATGATCAGCAATTTGATTATCAGTTTCTTTCCTATCAACTACCAAAAAATCAAATTATTGCATCATAAGTACCCATCTACTTAATTTTGGTTTAACATCCTTCTTTTGCATCAGATACATTATAGTTAATTGGTCAGTATGCACAATACATTTACCTCCAATTAGATATGACCTAAATTTATCAAAAACATAAACAATGGCTAATAACTCTCTTTCAATAGTGATATAATTGATTTGAGCATCATTGAAAGTTTTACTAGCGTAGTATATAACTTTAAAAAAAATTTCATATCTTTGCCCTAAGGTAGCTCCAATCGCAAAATAACTTGCATTAAGTGAAACAATTATAGGAGCAGTGACCAATTTTTTCTTCAATGTTCTAAAGGCATTAATGTACTCTTTATTGAAATCAAAATTTATATCTTTTTCGAAAAGTTGGCATAACGGCTTTGTAATTTTTTAAAAATTTTTGATATATTGCCTATAAAAATCAGCATGTCCTAAAAAGCTCCTAACTCCTCTTACAGTAGTAGGTGGAGCTAGGTTAGACATTACTTGATTTTTTTTTGTATCTACTTCCATGTCATTTTATGAAATTTTAAGCCCAAGCACAATTCTTCCTACAACCATGAATTTACATTTTTCTTAGTTTAATACTAGATTTTTCTTTTAATAACATTCTAGAACTTTCTCTAAATGATTTAGACATATTTCAAAAGAAGTTCCAAACACAGAAAATCATCCATAAAGAATTTTATCCCTTTTTCAATTAAATCACTAAAAATTGATATCATATATCATTGAACTGTCGCAGGCGCATTACATAAACCAAAGGGCATTCTTTGAAAAGCAAAAATACTATAAGAACTAGTAAAAGTTGTCTTCTATGGATCCTCTAGAGCAATTAGTATTTGATGATAGTCGGTATATCTATCTAAAAAGTAAAAATATCGATGCCCAACTAGTCTATCCAACATCTGGTTCAAAAATGATAAATGAATGTGAACTTTCTTGATGGCCGAATTTAATTTTTGATAATTTATGCAGATTTGTCATTCTGTGAGTTATCTTATTGGTATTAATTCATTATTCTCATTAGTCACTATAGTCACACCTCTTTTCTTTGGAACACAGTGAATTAGACTTAGTCAAGCACTGTCTGAAATAGGATATATTATTCTTACATCTAACCATTTCAAAATATCTTTCTTAACAACTTCTTTCATTATCGGGTTTAATCTCTTTTGAGGATCAGCTTTTGGTTCATGATGATCTCCCAATAAAATTCTGTGCATACAAATTGAAGGACTGGTTCCTTTAATATCAAATAATGTCCATCCAAAGGCTTTCTTATATCTTCTTAAAGTTTCAAACAACTTTTGTTCTTGTGCTTCAGTTAATTCTGAGAATATGATAACAGGTAATGTAGATAAATCTAAAAAAAAAAGCATATTTTAACTGTGTGAGAAGTGTTTTCATTTCTAGTTCAGGAGGTTTTTCAATCTATGAAATTAAATTCTTGTTATTATCTGTAAGATCTAACAATTCAAATTGTTCCTGAACATAATCCAATTCTTCATTACTCACTTTCATAGATTCATCTTGAATTATATCCTCATCCTCAAACTCCAAATGTTCTTTTTCAATTTTCTTTTCAAATGTATTCGTGAAATATTCATTGCTTAAATAGTTGTTAATTTCCACTCTGAAGCATTCATGCTCACTTCCTTTTGTTGGATATCTCATTGACTTTGTAATATTAAATGTGACTTCTTGATCGCTAGCTCACATCGCCAATTTTCCTTTCCACACATCTAATAAAGCTCTTTCAGTGGTAAGAAATGGTCTTCCTAAAATGATAAAAAATTCTTTTTCTTCCTCCATTCTAGTATAATAAAATCCATAGGAAAGATAAATTTATCAACATTTACCAAAACATCTTTTATAACTCCTTTAGGATAGATAATCGAATGATCAACTAACTAAAGAGTTACAGTAGTAGGTGAAATTTCTCCTAACACCAACCTTCTGAAAATCGATAGAGCCATCAGATTAATACTGGCTCCCAAATCGCATAAAGCTTTTCCAAAAAATCTTTCACTAATAGCGCAAGGAATAGTAAAACTTTCAGGAACTTTAAGTTTTTCAAGAAGTTTTTCTCGAATTATAGCACTACACTCCTCACTAAGTGCAACAGTATCATTATCAGTAAACTTCTTTTTTTATAAAGTATATGCTTCATAAACTTCACATAGCTTGTAATTTTTCCAGGGCTTCAACAAATGTAAGGTCTATTATCAATTTTCTCAATATTTCCAAAAATTTTGTAAATTGATTATCTTTGTTTTTCTGCTTCAATCTTTGAGGAAATGGAGGTGGTGGCTTTTCTACAATAATTTTCATTGGTTTAATAGAACTTTCTAACTCAAAATGAAAATCTTCATTAGATTTTTCCTTTTCCTCCCCTTCTTTTTCAACTTCAACTGCAACATCTTTTTGAACTTTTGTTTACAATTATTTACCACTTCTCAGTTAAATAACTTTAATTTGTTCTTTGTTCTAATCTTTAAGATTTACTTGAACATTACTAGGCAACGTTCATGGAGGTCTATTGCTAAGTGCAGTAGTAGTACATCCCAATTGATTTTCCATATTTCTAATTGCAGCTTCTTGACTTTGTAATTGACTTCAAATTTGTAATATTAACTCTTCTAGATTGACTTTGTAATTGATCTTCCATATGTTTAAATGCAGCACCTTCACTTTGTAATTGACTTCTAGATTGCTATTGAATCTTGGAGGGTAATAAGGTTTATAGTTAGAATTCCCTTGATTTTTGGAGTTTCCCAATTAGTTCTCAACATTGTTCCCCAATTAAAGATTTATTAACATTGGAGTTATTGTTCCTCCAACTAAAATTCGGGTGTTTTTTTTTAACCAGGATTATAATAATTGGAATAAGGATTATTAGATTGGTTGTTTATTGCATTTGTAGAATATGATGTCCATGCTTTTTTTGAATTCTGGTGCTTCAGGCACCTCTTGCGACGCTTCTCTGTAAAACGACGCCAGGATCACAATATTCTTCATTTTGGCTCCAAATTTTCTCCTTTTCACTACATTTTGCTCTAAATGCCTAAAATTGATATGCCTGCAATAAAAACATGATAATGTCCTTCTTTAAAGTGTAATATCACCAAAAATAAGTATAAAATGTATAGATAAAATAGTACATGATTTTGGTGTATTAAACACCTTAAATGGAGTAAGGCGTCCTATTCTCATCTCTTCCAGATCGGTGTGAGGCCACCTTAAATGAAGAAAGGCTTTTGATTCTCATTTTCTCTGGGATCAGTTCCCAAATTTTGATTCCCACCTTCCTGAGATAGGTGTAAGGCCACCTTAAATGGAGTAAGGCATCCTATTCTCACCACTTTGAGATTGGTGTGAGGCCATCTTAGATAGAGTAAGACTTTTGATTCTCATTTTCTCTAGGATCAGTACCCAAATTCTAATTCCCATCTTTCTAAGATAGGTGTGAGGCCACCTTAAATGGTGTAAGGCATCTGATTCTCATGTCTTTGAAATTTGTGTGAGGCCACCTTAAATGGAGTAAGGCACCCAATTCTCATTTTCTGGGGTAGGTACCGAAATTTCAATTCCCAGTCCTAGGATCAGTATTAAATTTTGATTCTCTAATCTCGAGAAAGGCATGATACCAACTTAAATGGTGTAAGACATCATATTCTCATCTCTTCAAGATCAGTGTGAGTCCACCTTAAATGGATTAAGGCATCTGATTCTCATCTTCGCTGGGATCAGTACCCAAATTCTGATTACCACCTTTTTGAGAAAGTTATGAGACCACCTTAAATGGACTAAAGCATCCTATTTTCATCTCTTAGTGATCAATGTGAGGCCATCTTAAATGGAGTAAGGCATAAATTCTTATTTTCTCTGGGATCAGTACCCAAATTCTGATTCTCACCTTTCCGATATAGGTGTGAGACCACCTTAAATGGAGTAAGGAATCCTATTCTCGTCTCTTCGAGATCAGTATGACGCTAGCATAAATGGAGTAAGTCATTTGATTCTCATCTCTGCACTTCAAGATAGGTGTGAGACCTCCTTAAATGGAGTAAGGTATCCTATTCTCATCTCTTTAAGATTGGTTTGAGATCCTTTTAAATGGATTAAGGCATCATACTCTCATTTGAACGCCCCTCATCACCTCTTAGGTTAGATGTGAGTCTTTGTGCTTCCTTCCTAATATGACTTGCTTTTCTTCTACCACTTTAGTTGGATATGTGTCCATGTGTCTTCCTTCCCAATGTCATACACTTCTCCTCGATCGATCTTTTAAGTTGGATGTGAGTCCCTGTACTTTTCTTCTCAATCTGGTCTCTTCACTTATCCTTGATTTCCAAAATTTCATTGAAGTCGGAATTGAAACTAAAATTTCAACTAAAATCAAATCAAGATCAAACAAGGAAACGAAATGAATCAAATCAAATCTTCATCCTGACCATTAGTTTTTTTAATTTTTGTCTCCGTAAATTCATAAAACAGCCCTTCGTGAGGATTAATGAACATGAATTCACCACGCAAATTTAAAATCCATTTTTAAATTTGATGATTTGAAGGTACACCCGCTAATCCCCAACAAGAGTTCTGGGATCTTCGGTTTCGATCGAATGTTCACCTGATACTCCCCAGCAGAAACCTTCTTCACTCTTTCTGTAGTTTATTCTAAGAGTTTTGTCTTGGAACATCTTTGTTGGTTTTGTTGATCTATTTGGTCAACGGCAATACACGCAGCGTGCTTAGTTAGCACACCACATCCATTGGGTTCCATTTGTTTACCTCAATTTTGTTGAGGTTTTTCATTTCTCTTAGTACTTTGGATCTAGCCATAGGACTTTCCTTTTGATGATCATAGAAGACTAGAGATGGAACCCACCTACATAGAAATTTAAACCACTTCATTGCTCTCTTTGCAACCCACATGAATGGTGATGAACCTCATGTACTTCGAAGGTTGAGACCAACATGTGAGGATTCACGGATGAGTCCCCATAAGACTATTTAACTTAGGGCCACCTCAAAATTCTCCTAATACCTTGAAACTACACCCATTGAATCTATTCTTCCCTTTTACTCTTTTGAAAACTCACGTTGATGGTTCCCAAGCTCTTAGCCCTTTGGCTAGAGTAGCTAGGCCCCACACATGAAGGGTATAAAATGAGCTTCCACATGGACCAATGGCTTAAATAAGGTAACCCTGTGATTGGCATATCTAATGACCTTCAATCCCACATAAACACCCAATTTTGTCATTTTAGCCCCAAACTTCCCCACAATTAACAAAATGCCCCTAGAACCCTAAACTTCCAAAAGTGGTCCAAATCCTCAAATTCTCTCCAAAAATCATATTAAACCACTTCAAACTATCCAAATCAACCAAAACACCACAATTTTCCCAAAATTCCTAAAATACCCCCAATTTTGTCAAAATTACCAAAATACCTCTCATATCCAAAAATTTTTCAAAACCTCCCAAATCATTCCAAACCTCCTCTAAACTAATCCTAACTACATAATTGGCCCAATTTGACTAAATTGACCAATTTTGACCAAAATCCCAATTTTGGCCCTAAAGGCCTAAAATCCCTAAACTCATCTCAATTTCCACCAAATTCACTTCAAACTCACCAAACTTCAAACCCAAATTGAACATTAACTTGTCTAATCCTAATTTACACCAATTTGGAGCCCAATTAAACCAACCTCTAAACCTTAATTTCAATTTTGGGCCAAAATCCCTAATTTTACCATACCCCTAGATTCTGTCAACCAATCCAATTTCCCTAATTTTGAATCCTAAACTATTAACAACACTCCCCCAGACTAATTTGAACCCTCAATTGACCTAGACCCAAACTCAAACCTAGCCTAAATTCAACCCAAACCAAAACTCCCAAATTTGCCCCAAAATACAATTTTCTTAAAATTAAACTCCATGACCCCTCAATTTCCACCCAATTGACTGCCCAATCACTCATAACAATCTTCTTAACCAAATTTCCCTTCAAATTAACCTAAATCCAAACTCTAGGCAAACCCAAACCCAAGTCCAAGTCAAATCCCAAGTTTTGAACCCAAACCTTAAACTCACCTTGAGCCGCATGGTCTAGCTCAACCTTGGTCACCACAACCGCCATTTGGAGCCTAAGAGCCAATCTTGATCTACTAAGACCACCCAAATGGAGCCATGGACCAAGGTTCCCTCAAATTTAGATATTTCTTCCCAAAAGTGCCTAGACCAATGAGATCATTGCCAACGGCCTCCCCAAGCCCCATGCACATCACCATCAAGCTTTTCTAGCCTCCCTGACCTAGCTAGCCACCCTAGTCACCAGAGAGCTCAAAACTGAGAAGGCAACCCCACCTTTGAACCTAAAATTAATCCCATAACTTTTGGTACTTCCCCATTAGATGCTTGCGTCACTCTGCCCTTCTCCTTAGCTTCCAAAGACCAGTCAATCAGAGCCCAGAGCTCACCCCTTGGCCCCCACTTTCGTCCATTGGAGGAGTTTCTCAATTCTCTGGTGAAGCTTTGCAAATTTGCTTCTAGAGCCTCCCTAGACCTTCCTAAGTTTATCCCAACCAAATTCTAACCATCTCTCCCATTGCCTAACCTCAATTTCAAGCTTGAAATCCAAGGCATTTTCTTTAATTCCATAAAGCTTCACCAAAATTAAAATTAATTATCTTGAGAGCTTACCCATACTAAATGAGGAAGTTCTCCATCAAAGCCCCTTCATTTTGAGCACTCTAACCCACTGATATACCAAACCCAAATCACACCTTGATCAAATTCACACAGTGGCCCAACACCAGCTCAAATTGCAACTTAGAGGAACTTTGTGAGGTCACAACAAACGTTCAAAACCATTCCAATTGAGGCTAATGGACTAATTTATGGATCATTCCCCCCAAATCCAAGCTCGGGTTGGGCTTTTGTGAAGAAAACTTTAATACCATGCATGATAACCAATATAGATATGTTCATCTTGGTAAGTGACCAAAGGAAAATATGTTGAGATTTTCATACCTATTTTATACTATTTTTTATGATATTGTACTTTAAAGAAACGTATTTTTGAGGTTTTGTTGCAGGAATGATGAATTAGGATTATTGGAGCAAAAAAAAATGTAAAAAGAAGCAAATTTGGAGCGAAAAGGACCAAAATGTTGAAATTTGAACTAGGGCGCCGACGGCGCCCTCGACGCCGTCGACGGTGAGTTTTTCTTGAGGCTACAACACAAAATTCTCCAGAAGTCCGCCGATGACGCCCTTGAGGCCGCCGACGGTGAGCTCGACGGTTATGCCTACTCAAGCTTTGGATAAGGCCAAATTTTGAAGGAATGCTTAGGTAACTCTTGGGAAAGCTCCTCCAAAACTTTAAAAGAAGAATTTGGCCAAAAATTGAGAGAGTCTGGAAGAGGGGGGAAGTGCTAGAGAGACTTCTTGGAAGTTAGAAAGGTTCCAATAGTGTGAGGAATTCTTCGAGAGATTGTAAGAGTGGAGGGAAAGTGAGAGATTTCTTCCTCTTTTCTACTTCGAAGAGGAATTCTGGGTGCTGTAAAGAAAGGAAGAGTTCAGAGGAACTTCAATGAGTGTTCTTGGGAAGAAATTAGAGATAAGTTATTTACTTGTTGTAGTTTGTATGACTTTGATTTTATATATGAATTTTGAGTTTTGTTGTGTTTTTCCTATGAGATATGAGTAATTTTCTCTGTTTTTCTCCTTATCTCTAGATTTATGAAATGGTGATTTGATTTGGTGAAGCCATAAAAAATTTATAAGAAATTGTGATGATCTTTTCACTTTGATCTTAATTTACTTTCACTCTAGCCAATTGATTTGTTAAAATATGTTGAGTTTCACAATTAAAGTGAAGATTAAATCCAAGATGCAGAGAGGTCAAAACCCTTGGAAGTTGGGTGCAAATAAATAAGGAAATAATATTATCGGGCGTAGAATTGGAGATTTTAGAGTGATAAACTAAAATCCCCAATTTGGTCCTATTGTTTGGGTGCTGAAGTGTAGATGTCAGGCCTCATGTGAGGGGAACATGGGAGCTCCGAAGTGAAAGCCGGTATCCTCCCAGTCTAGCCACAGATTCAGTAAACAAGCATAGGATTAGTCAATGTTCTTTATGCCTAGACCAAAGGGTAAAGAATAGGTATGCTCCTATTTGGCACAATAAAATTTGAACTAATTCACTTTATTCATTCACTATAATTTCTTGACAAGGGGAAGAATGCTTCTTATATATTGAATATCACAATTAAACCCTCGTTAGTATCATTAGTTTTTAATAGTTGTTAAAATTACATATTTATTTCAATTGTCTATTAGTGACACATAAGCAAATTGAACTTTGTTGTTGTGATTAAAGTATTGCTTTACTAAAATCTTAGTTCTCAGTTCTAAACCACTCTCTGTGGGATCGATATCTAGGACTCCATTAGAGCCCCATATTACTTGAGCGATGTGTATACTTGCGTCCATATTTAAAGTAAAATAAATATAAAAAAACTATATTGAATATTTATTACGTCCATATTTATCTTATATTTTTAAGCATATATAAAGTCGTCGGTCAGTAAGATGTGTGTGTAGGCACAAACTGCAAGTGATTTTATTGTGTATCGAGCGAGAATGAAGCATTTTAGTGCAGAAGGCTCTCGGTTTAGGTTAGATGGGGACAATGAATGGATATCATTCATTTGCGTGTGTATCCATCGGATGGCGAAGGAGGAGTCAGACGTGGAGACAGAACATAAAGTCGGGCCGAGTCAGCATTGACGTGGAAGGCGGCGTTGAATGGAAGAAAAATGCGTGGAGCTTTGGAGCCATCGTAGGATTGTGTGGTGCTGAGTCAGATAAGTAGGAAATTACGAATTAAATGACTAAATAATTCAGAATACTTTAAAACTTCATAACTTGGTGTAAAAAAATCCAAAAAATAAAATAAAAATACATTGTTGCTTAGTGAATTGAGGAGAATCATGTGGACTAAAAATAAAAATTATTTGACTTATTTTTATTTATAAATTAATTAAAAACCCCAAAACATCTAATTTAATAATAATCTTCATGACTTGAAATTTTGAAGGCTTGTTCTTCTTGTGGTTATGAGTTTTCTCTGACTTTTCCAAAGTCAAAGAACACCTCTAGCTTGGTAAACCCTAATTTTCAAAGTCAAGTGCCTTATTTTACTTAAACTAATTAAAAAAATAAAAATAAAAAATAGAAAATTTTGAGTTTTAATTTTTTAGGTTCACTATGGTCAGTCAATCATGGGAAAAATAAAACCTAAGTTTAAATGTCTTTAAAATGAAATTTCCTAATTTAAGTCATTAAAATCCATAAAAAGTTAAATAAATAAAATATAATAAAAAAATCATAAAAATTGATCCACATTATAAATAATGGTTATGAAAGGCATCAATAAAAATTTGAAGTTAATATAAATTCATTTGACCACCAAAGTCTATTTTCTAGGAAAATGAGATTTTTGTACGAATATAATTATAATAATTAAAATATAATCAAAATTTTTTGAAAAGTGGTTTGGATTGTTTCTTGTGACCACGGGCACCCAAGAAAAATAAAATTGACATTAAAATAATAAGTTTATTTTTTAGCTTTTTTTCAAAAATAATTAAAATATCACAAAAATACGAAAATGCACCACAACGTCATAACTTATCTCTTGATCACTTTAGACCAACTAGGATATTTTTCCTAATTTTCAAAATAAAGTGATGTATTTTTACATGCCTAAAATATTTTTTTCTTATTTTCACTAAAATAATTATTAAAAATAAAATAAATATAAAAAATATAAAATAATTTTCTCTAACTTCCTTGAAGTCAGAGGGATCAATGAAATATATAAAATTTATTTTCTAGAATAAAATTGTATTTTCTATTTAATTAACCACCAAAATAAATAAATAATCATAAAAATTAAAATATAATTCAAAATTTCATAAAATATAATCCAACTGATCCTCTAACTTAGGTAAACCTCTCATATTTTTTTCTAAGGACAAAAACTTTATTTTGATTGATTAAATGAATTAACTTTAGAAATTTCTGTTTTTCAGTTTAAAATAATTATAAAAAATAAAATAAAAATAAAAAAAAAATTATTTCTTCTCTGGTACCTCAATTAACTTATGAGAGATAGGTCGGCAAAATTTCACGCCCATATAAATTAATTTAAAAGATTTATGAAGATAGGAGTCTTAGGGGCAAAATTGTAATTTCCATCTTTTCACCCCTAATTAAAATTTAGGATGGGTTAAAAGCTTCAAGAGTAATATTTTGATCCTAAGCAACATTCTAAGGTGATTGAAACATGAGGTTAAGTGGTGGAAACCAATTAATCTCCACTTTTTGAAAAGAAGAGTATAACTCTAATTATTTAAATTGTTAAACTTTGGAAGAAAAAGTTAACTTGAATGATCTAAATGTTTGGGACATGAATTGGAAAGTTGATAATTCACTAATCTAGAGTCATAAACTAATGTTTGATCTATTGGTTGATCTTTTGATATGAGTCAAATGTTCTTAATTTGACTTTTCAAAAGTTACATATCTACCCCTATTGAATTAAGAGCTTTGTAGTGAGCTAAGTTTAATCTAAAGATACGTGAGAGTTAGTTGGAAAATAAACCATGATTAATCCCCTTTAAATATTACAAGCTCAAACTAGCATATCCCTCCTCTCATAGGTTAATTGAGATATAAAATTGAGCACAACATAAACATAATGAACTTCGAGGTAATCTATTCAACAACATAAAAAAGTTCAAATGACCTTGAAAGGATTCAGAAGACTTTAAAGGTTGCCTAAGGTATTCCTCAGACACCTTTACAATCTTTCGAATGTTTTGAATGACAGTTGAACTTATTATGTTTTGTTCAAGAAAATCAATCTTTAAAACATTTAGGGACACGCCAAGTTATGAATTATGGTCTCTTTTGAACTTAAACCATTAAGGCTTCAATACTACTTATTCATAAAGAACTTGATTTTACTTTTCAATATATACATAATTATGAAGGGTGACATTTCAATGGGAGCAGTGAGAAGATGACAGGTATGCAATTACAGTTTATTTATTGACATTTTACTTTTACAATTTACTTTGAAAATCCATAACTTCTACATATAGAACTTTAATATACTATGCATGCTTAGCCAAAATAATTTTCAAAAAGTCAAAAAAAAAATTTTAAAATTAAGATAAATATTTTCTTTCAAAATTAAAAATAAACTTAAACACTTTCAAAACAACAAACAACATTATTCATCCTTTTGAATTTACGGGGTCCCTCAGATGAGGTAACCTACGATTGCTAACAAGATCTCGCCAGTTTAAATGAGTTTAATAACTTTTTTAAGCTAAGTAAATTCAACAAAAAATAGTGGTACCGGAATGAGGGAACTTTGGGATCCTAATCAATATCGCTTTAATCAACTTTAACTCCCCTCCCCAATAGCACTTAAATGATGACAAAATTTGACAAACCTTAAACATTAAACCTATAGTTGTCACTTTGACAAGGAGCTTGAAGCTAACTCTATGGGCAACATCACAAGAATGTACAGAAGAACAACTTCGAGGGACCAAGAAGATCTACAACAACAAATCCTTCCTTTTAATTAAATAGCAAGTCATAGGACTTCGAGTTAGTCTATCTAATACGATATAAATCATCAACTTATCTTTAAGCATTTGCATAGCCGTGTTTTGCAATATAAGCCCCGAATCATTTTAGGAACCGAGGTTGTCCTTTGTTACAACGTAAACTGTCATATCTTATAGGCTCTTTGTATGATCGTGTCATGCAATTGTAAGCCCTAAATAATAAAACTCGCAGGATGAAATATCAATTAATTTTTTTCTCAAAAATGAAGCTAAGCAGTAGGATAATTTGAGAAGTCACCGAGGTTTCCTTCGGGACAGCGACATCTCCTACCTCTCATTCCTTTGAATTCCTGACAGCGACTTTATATATACTTAAAAATATAAGTATTTATTACTGATGCTAAAAGATTCAATTCCTCAGCAACTGTACCAAAACTTAATAACAGTTATAGATTCAATAAATATGGAAGTAATAAATATTCAATAATTCTAAAGTCACACTTATCAACGCAAGTAAATGTATCGCTCAAATAATATAGGGCTCTAATGGAGTCCTAGATATTGATCTCGCATGAAGTAAGATTAGAACTACGAACTAAGATTTTAGAAAAGCAGTACTTTAATCACAACAACAAAGTTCAATTTGCTTATCTGTCACTAATTGGCAATTGAAATAAGTATGTAATTTTAATAACTATTAAATAACAAATTATACTAATGAAGGTTCGAATGTGATATTCAATAAATAAGAAAGCATCCTTCTCCTTATCAAGAAATTATAGTGAAAGGATAAAGTGAATTAGTTCAAATTATATTGTGCCAAATAGGAGCATACTTATTCTTTACCCTTTGGTCCAGGCATAAAGAACATTGACTAATCTTACGCCTATTTACTGAATCTGCGGCTAGGCTGGGAGGATACTGGATCTTACTTCAGAGCTCTCATGTTCCCCTCGCCTGAGTCTTAACATCTACACTTCACCACCCAAACGATAAGATTGAATTGGGGACTTTAATCTGTCACTCTAAAATCTCTGATTCTACGCCCGATAATATTACTTCCCTATTTTTTGCACCCAACTTCCAAGAGTTTTGACCTCTCTGAATCTTGGATGTAATCTTCACTTTAGTTGTNCACCCAACTTCCAAGAGTTTTGACCTCTCTGAATCTTGGATGTAATCTTCACTTTAGTTGTGAAACTCAACATATTTTAACAAATCAATTCGTCAGAGTGAAAGTAAATTAAGATCGAAGTGAAAATATCATCACAATTTCTTAAACATTTTCGTGGCTTCACCAATTCAAATCACCATTTCATAAATCTCAAGACAAGGAGAAAGACAGGGAAAACTCTCATATCTCATGGGAAAAACACAAAAAAACTCGGAATTCATATATAAAACGAAAGTCATACAAACTACAACAATAAATANAAGACAGGGAAAACTCTCATATCTCATGGGAAAAACACAAAAAAACTCGGAATTCATATATAAAACGAAAGTCATACAAACTACAACAATAAATAAACTTATCTATGATTTCTCCCCAAGAAAACTCCTCGAAGTTTCTTTGAATCTCTTCATTTCTTTACAGCACACAGAATTCCTCTTCGAAGCGGTAAGGAGGAAGAAATCTCTCACTTCCCCTCCACTTTTACTATCTCAAAAAGAATTCCTCACGATTTAGACTCTCTGCACTTATTTCACACTTCAATTTTGAGTCTCTCCCCTTCTATTTTTGGCCAAAGTCTTCTCTTTAAAGATGTGGATGAGCTTTCTTAAGAGTTGCCTAGTTGGACATAATCGCCGAGCTCGCTGTCGGTGGCCTCGAGGGCGCCGTCTGCAGTCCTTCTTAATGAATAATTCTGGAGTCTCGGAAAAATCTTGCCTTCGGCGGAGCTGATGGTGTCGTCGGCGCCTTTGTTCAATTCTTTACATTTTTGTTCTTTTCGATCTAAATTCGCTCTTTTTTGCATCTTTTTGCTCCAATGAGACTAATTCATCATTCTTGCAACAAAACATCAAAAATGTCTTTCTTTAAAGTGCAATATCATAAAAAACATTATGAAATAGCAATGAAAATTTTAACATATTTTTCTTTGGTCAAAATCCCCTAAACTTAACTATTACTTATCCTCAAGTAATTTTAGTACTATATAAAAGTTATGATCTATTGTAGTAAAATTTTAATTCAAAAATACTAAAAGTTTGATTTAAATAAATATCATAGTGAGATTTTCAGAAGAAATTCAAGTAATTAAATTAACTCTATAGCTACAAGATTATCTAGTTATCAAGTTTAAGAGTTCTAGTCTTCTATTCATTTCAAGAATGACTATATGTTGCAATATTAAGTCACTTAGAATATTCAAATGATAGGAACTTCATGAGAACACTACTAGTAAAAGATCTATTCCATAAATATTAGTTCAGGAATGTATTTAAGTTTTCTCTTTAGGTAGGTCCAGTAAAGCCAATTTTTTATTAGGCTTATCCTCAAGCTTCTCCTCACATTTATTTTTCTTCTTTCTTTGTTTTCTCTTTTTCATTTGAATTGCTTTCAATCTTATATATTTTTCTTTTCTTTTCACAAATTGTTTTCAATCCTTTTTTTTCCTTTTTTAGGTGAGGATTATTATATCTATATAGCCTTTAATGATTTTGAACATAACCTTTCTTTTCCTAAATTTGAAACTCAAAGTATTCCTTTAACTTATACATATTTCATAGCTTTTACATCATTGAGCCCCAAACTTTTCTTCTCAAATGAATTTCCAGATTTTTAATACTTCAAAATATAGTTTCTTTTACTTTAAATAGTTAACTATAATCTTATTCTCTTATACTAAATATCTTAAGTTACAAAATTAATTTTCATTACAAAATTATTTCTTTAAATCTACCATAATATTTAAATAGCCACAAAATATAGTTACCTGAATTAAATTTACCACATAAAATCATATAAATAATTTTAAAAAAATAATTAAATAGAGGACATCTAATAGTTAATCTTTTTCTTTCCTCCCCCAAACTTAAACTTTTCAATATAAAATAATATAGGTGGAAAGAAAAACTCTAATATAAATCATACCTCAGCATTTTAGGCATTTTCATCATTCTTAAATTTTTGTAGGCCTTCTCAAAATTTCTACTTCACCTGGTTTGTAATATTAGGAGTTTTCTACACATATAAATCATTAGAGAAATTTCTGGGTAATGTAATTTTGAAATAAGTATAAAACTAAAACATTAAACAAGCAAAATATTTCCTAAAACAACTACAACACTAAGCAAAACAATTACAATTAAAATGCGAAATAAACATTACAAAATAAAACTCAACATCTATTATACTACACATATAAATTTAACTATCACACTAACTTTATAACAAAAATTAAACTTATCCAAGTACAACATAATAATAAAAATGAAAGTCCAAATACACATAAACATCCATTTCTATTACAAAAGATCACAAAAATAAAAGTACAAGTACAAGTACATCAGCTACTATCAAATATGAAAATCCCAAACTATGTCTTCATCTCCTTGAATAGCAGGTGGATCAAGCTGATACTGAGTATATCGGGGGCACTCAGGGAAAGTAACATCAGGCTCACCTCTGTAGTGTCGGGTCTGAGCTTCGTAATAAGCTACCTCAAAATTTGAATGCCTCTGAAGGTACTCATTATCATAATCATGTCGATGTTCTAAACCTCCAATCCTTTCAATTATTAATTCTATGCTCTTCCGCTGCAAGGTCAACTCATTCATCAAATCTATCAGAGTAGGGGACCTAGAAGGTGGAAGGTCATAACTTGTAGAGGGGACATCTCTATTAGTAGAAGGTTCTTGACTCCTACTTCCAATTCTCCATTTCTCATGGGGTTCATAAGTTTTTAAATTGGCCTTACTAATTGGTTTCATAGGTTAAACCCATTCTCCATCTCCATTTTCCACTCCAGAAAGTTGGCAAAGTGCATAAATAAGGCCATGATGCCCTAGACCTCCACCTGTCTCACTCCTTTCCATAGTCAATATATTCTTAAAAATAATTCTCCCCACATTTATAGTTCTATTATTCTAAATACAGAAATTTAGAATAGCTCTATCTCTAGTTACCTCACCATGGTTATAAGTCGGTAACAGAGTAGAGGAAATGAAATATTGTCACGCCTTAGAGGTGGCATTCAACATTGAAGCAAAAAAATTTACCCATTCTCGTTGTTTAATCTTCCACGTTCCTTTCCCATCAGTGAGAAAGTTGATCACATCATTCAGGGGGCCTTCCATGGTACTGAAGGATTCATAATGGAAGCTATAAGTGTTTGGGACTTCGTAAAAGGTGTTGATGCAGGCGGCATTAAATTCAACAGGAAATCCCCACACTTGAACGATTCCATCTTCAGAATATATTATGTTGTCATAGAACTCCTTCATAACATTTGCATCAGCTTTATTGGTGGTGTAACAAAAGTTTTCCCACCTCCGCTCGGCAATAACTCGTTCAACTTCTCCTCCCGGACTCTCAAAAACTCGATCTTGTATACACTTCTTTCCTTTAAATACTGAAGTAAATCTTGATTGAGCTTTTAAATTGACGAAGAGAGAGTCGTTGAACTCAATTCGTCTCTTTTGACGTGGAGTCATTTCAATCTAATCAAATTATAGAAAAATTCCAAAATATACTTCAAATATGCAAATAATGGCTTCCAAAAGTAACTCTAAGAGTTCAACACTATGTTCCATGAATTTCTTCCAAAATTTTCTTCACATTCTTAAATTTTTTGGATCTCCTCAATGTGGAAGAAATCCATGGTGAAAATCAAATATTTTTAACTCGGAGTGAAGCTCTTACCTAGAGATGATCAAATCCGGTGTCAAAAAGCCTTGAAATCGCCTCCCAATCCAAGATCTCTCAAGCCCTAGGTCAAAAATTACGTTTTTAGGAGGAAGGGGATGATGAATAGTGGTGGTTGACTGGTCAAAATCGTGATTAAAGGTGTTTTTTCACGATCTCACCGTTAGTGGGGTCAATGGCGTCGTCGGCGCGCTCAATTGATTTTGGTTAAAACCCATATTTTTGTGATTTTGATCAATTTCAAGCCTTAACGACATTCTTTCAATCATTATAGACATAATTTTAAGTGACTAAATGATGTACTTATCTCAAATAAACTTTCACAACACAAAACATCACTTTTATATAAAAATTTTAAGGGGTACAATATACGTCACAGAACACACATAAGTTTGGTATTTTCTCAACCTCAATACATTAATTCAGCATTGTAATCCAAACCATAACACTCAAAACGCTAAAAAAAACATCCTATGCTTAGTCTCAACTTTACATAGATCTAAAAGCATAATTCTAAAACAAAGCAAATACAAAGTTTGAATCAAATTACATAGATAGACAGACAAGTAGTAATATTAATCTACTATTCATCAGATTCAATATTATATTCTCCCCTGAGATCACCCATTGATTCCCCATGAATGAAGAGGTTGTAGAAGGGTCGGAATGGAAATTCTTTAGTAGAATCCTCTTCTATTAATTTCATCCTCCTCATCAGACATATCAAACAATCTTTTAAATGTCCAGAGTGCTCAAAATGTTCTTTCATCCTCCAGTCTAGATGATCGAAGAAATCAGAGATATTATTAATCGCATTCATGACATTTTGTACCTCCTTCTCATATTTCTTGATTCTACACAGGATCACCAGAGTCTTATCAGGAATTAACGGTTGAACTGGCAGTGAATTCTGAGATGATTGATCTACTATAATGGTCATGTCATTTTCATCTTCAAAAGCTTGGAATCTCTCAGTTGGGTCCAAAGGCTTCCAAGGAAAAGTACCTTTTACGAATTTTTGTAGGACACTTGGAACTGACTGCAAAGTGAGAAAATTGTGGAGGGGTGTCTATACCCATAAGTTGATCCATGAACTATCAGGCCCAAAATCGACTTCACAATTATTGATCTGATATCGATCGGCAGTCCCCTTTGGATGTAGTAATTCAGGATAGCACTCTCTTTGGAAAGTTTACCGATCTTCATTAGTGGTAACAGTCTCGCAGAAAAAAAAAAAGTGCCAATGTTTCAAAATGGGATTTAAGAGTGTCGCAGAAAAACTAACATACATGTTTTCTCTTATTTCCCAGTCTTCAGTTTCGTCCATTAAATATTGGTAAATCTCATTCATTTGGTTTCTTGTCAGGACGAAGTTGGAGTTGTGGCAGACAAGAATATTTTTTATCATGTATAATTCATTGATGTGTGCAGGAGTGAAAGTGATCCATCTACCTTACACATAAATGACTCCCTGGTTGATTCCATGCAAATTTGCATAAAATTCTTTCACCACAGGAACAACCACGGCGGCGGTAATATAGCACAACACTTCCCATCTTTACCGCACTATCATCTCTTCAATTGTCGTAGAGGGATTATTCAATCCTTGATTTACGAATCTTCGTTCCTTGATTAATATTTTCTTCGTCAGTAACTTGTTGAAGATTTGTTGTGCTTCCGCACTAATAAACTTTCGTTGATTGAAAACTCGCATTCTAGGATTATCAGGGAAATTAGATGCCATAGGAATGAAAATGGTGGAGTTTCACTTCATTTTTGGGGGAAATATGAATTTAGGAATTGAATTTGGGAGTTTAAAAAGGTAACTCCCACCTAAAAACTGCCAAAAACCATCACTCAAACTCCAGAAACCGCCATCTCATTATATGTATTCTAGCCACAGAAGACCTAGTTAGGTTAAATGTGGGTATATCTAGCTTTAAAAGGTCCCCAAGTATGGCACCAATAGAGTAAAGAACCTGATGATGAAAAAAGTGTGGCTTGAGATTAGGTAGACTGAACCATACTGGTACCATAGGAGATTCGCACTTGGGGTGAAAATTAGGAGACCACTTGAGTAGCTTCATTGCTTTACTAGCAATGTTGAGATATTTTTTGGAAAAAATCTCACCGTAGTCTTCAGGCAATGTTAGTTGAATTAATTCGTGTCTCACATCTATGAGCCCTACTTTCCACTTTCTTGCTAATTTGAGATCATCAAAACTTTTCCTGATAACTTCCATAGGTGGGTGTCCACACTGAAATTCTTTAGTAAGAGAAAACTTGAATTTATCAGTAAGGGATAAAATTTCTAGCTCAGAGAAAAAAAGTGATGCTTTCCCACTTTTCCTGCTTGCAATCTTGATAAAGGGGCAATCACCTTCCTGTTGCTTCTTATAACTAGAGGGGAAGACAACCGCCATATCCCTCTAAGAATTACCTACCACATGGGCAAAGGAGATTTTGCCAGGTTTAGCCGTAGATGAAGGAAGCTCCATCACAACAACACTGCCCGACAAAAATCAATTTGTGAAGCTGCAGAACTTGCAGCTCGACGAGGCAACGCACTTGCAGCGAACGAGAGCGAGAGGAGAGAAAGACCACACAGACGAGATGACAAAGAAATGTTGGAACGACCACATAGGCGAGACGACCACACAGACGAGATGACCACGCAAATGAACGAGAGTAGAAGACGACCACGCAAACGAGCCGAAAGTTTGGGACGACCACCCAATGCGGTTCGTAGCTCGACGTCCACAGAAGCAGCGAGACTTAACGATGGCGAAGGAGAATATGTATGTATGTATGGCAAAATTATATATATATATATATATATAAGAATCATTTATTCTTTGCATGTGATTTTGCTCAACAGGTATGGAAACAGTTCCTAAATCAGTTGACAATTGATGAGAAAGAGCTCACTTGGGATAGGCTGGTCAATTTTTGGTTGCACTGGAAGATAAGAAAGTATGCTGCTATTCCTTTCACCATTGCTTGGTTCATCTGGATGGAAAGAAACTAGGTCAAATTTGAAGAAGTAAATCCAAATGTGGGGATAACTGCTAGAAATTGTGTAATTTACTTGCATAATATGATTAATTGGAAAGGATTCCCTAACATTTCTAACTCATGTACACCCATTAAGTCTGATCTTATTCAAGTCATTAGAGTCTACTGGAAAACCCAAATCATCATATTGTGAATATTAACACTGATGGAAGCTTTACTAAAAATTGAGCTGGTGTGGGAGGTATCTACAGAAATCATTTGGGTAAGTCCCTGCTGTACTTTTATACCTCAGTCCTGGCCAATGATGCCACTGAGACTGAACTCATTGTTGTGTATTGGGCAATTAACCTTGCCACTAAGGCTAATTGGAATAGAATTTGGTTGGAAGTGGATTCTGCTGTGATTATTCCCCTTTTAAATTAGGAGGAGGAGACTCCCCGGCACTACTCATACTGGATAAGCAAAATCAGAGATCTCACTAGCAAGATTCAAATTCAGTTCACTTTCATCTATAGGGAAGGAAACCAGCCTGCAAACTGGTTGGCTCAACTTGGATCACACTCTAATGAGACTGAGGTTGTTGTCAACCCTCCACCTGCTCTCCTTTATCTGCTGCAAGGAGATATTCTAAATGTCCCTCACATCAGAATGGCCTACAAAGACAAATGATCAATGTGGGGGCAGATGCAATCTTACGATTGTTTCCTTCTATTGAGTCATTGTAGTTTTCCTTTTTTGGGGGGGTGACACCTAGCTTTTTTGGGGGATTTTTTTGGGTTCCTGTATTGAACCAAATAGAGAAAT
>NEWO01000380.1:0-13816 GCA_003013225.1 Phalaenopsis aphrodite
GCCTCCTCCTTACGGCTCTCTACGGCAGTCTAACATGCGACCCACTCCCTTTGTCCCTAAGCAATTCTCTCACAAGTCGTCTCCCTCACCTCCTCATACTTCCTTTTCTTCCTTCAAAAACGTCTGCACAACCCTACTCACCTCCAGTAGAGTTCTCACGATACAACGACAACAACAACAACAAAGCCTTAATCCCACTTCGTGGGGTCGGCATGATAAGATTATTATTTGAATGTTAGACTACATGTAAGTAATAAAATACTTATCCATTCCCAAAATTATAATCAACACCAAAAAGTTATTAGTCACTTTGGTTTGACAATTCAACCTTAAATTCATGATTAAAAACCTGATTTTAACATAAGAGATATTTCCATGCATTCTTATCCATACTAGATAATTTTTTTATGTAATTTAGTGATCCCTATCCAACTAAAATAGGATGGGCATTAAGAGGCTATTTTCTAATTGTAGAATTTGATTGGCGAGGAAAAATCCTTCATCTTCTTACTCACACATAGGGTACATATTTGGTGTCATCAATTGTATCTCAAATTGGATGCTCGGTTGCACTTTCCCCTTGAACATTAGATTTGAGATAATATGATTGATTTTCAAAAAATGTGATAATTATGGAGTTGATGCATTTTCTGGTAATAGGAGAGTAATATTTATACCTTTTCTAATAGAGGTATAACCCAAATAAAAATACATTTGATAGATTTAGGATAAAGCTTGGTTTGAGTTGGGAAATAAAATTGAACAAAAGGATAAACACCCAAAAATTTTAAATGGTATATTAGAAGAGAAAGCACTTATGTGTTGATAGGTAATCATAGAAAATGAAGTGGTGTTTTGAAGTTAAGTGTCCGGCTAGATATTCAATTAATAAGAAATGTTGTAGTAAGAACTGTTTCCCCTAAATATTTTGGAACTTGATGAGAAATCATAATTGAGTAGGATACTTCAATTAAATGTTTGTTTTTTCTCTCTGTTGTTGTAGGATATCAATACATAAACTCGCGTGGATGATTCTATTTTTTGAAAGATATGGCCTAAGGATGGAGTTAAAATATTCCTTTGTATTATTAGTTTAATGATCTGAATTTTGCATTAGAATTGGGTTTAAATCATGTCCTGAAAAAGTTTGGAAGATATGATTGTTTCATACTTTTTCTTCGTTAGAAATACCCAAGTAATTCTGGTATGATCGTATATAAATGAGACAAACTATCTAACTCCACTACGGGTTTTCATCTTTGAAGATCCTCAAATACCATTTTCGATAATGAAAAAAGATGTGAGGGTTTATACTAGATCATAGGATAATTATTTCTAGTGAGTTTGATAATTTGACAATCTCACATTGACAAAAACTAGGTTTTTTTTATTAATAAGCAAATATGAACATAAGTTAACAACATAGTTAAAATTATGATCACCCAAAAGACAATGTCATAACATGACTTGTTTTTAGAGAGACATACATTCGATAGACAAGAAAATTTGAGGGACATATCAAGATCAGAGCATTTGTGTGTTTAGAGAGATCTTCTTGAGCATGTATAAACTTTGATGCATTTCAGTGCTATCAATCACCCCTGATTCTACCACTTGAAATTTACAAAAATCCATAAGGAATGTAGTTATACATTTCATATAAGGAATAAGCTTACTAATTAAAATCAAGTTACGGTCCAATAATAGAACATATAAGACAGAAAAAAGAATAATATTCTGAGAGAACTCCACATCTTTCCCGGCAATTTTTTAATGTGATTCATCGGCAAGTCTTACCGATCAAGATGTAAAAGTTTCTTGATAGTTTATTAGAGCATTGATATCTCTGATCATATAATAGGAAACTCTTAAATCTATGATCTAAGTTCTAAATCTCTCATTAATGGCAAAATGGGAGAAGCATATATTACCTTGGCATGTCACGAGGTTGGTGTGTTGCTCTTAATTACTTTAAAGGAGTTTCATCAGTACCTCAAGTTAACCTTTGGTGAATGGTTCGATCGATCCTTCTAATGTGGTAATAGCATTTGCCTCTCTCTTGATCCTTCCTTCCCTAACCAGGCATTCAGTCAGCATATTTTCCATTAAGATTCCAATATTGACCTTTGATATGGTACAAGTTTTATTGACATTTGAGTCATAGGAAGAGTTATGGCTATACAAAGCAGAACTTGCAGTCCCTCTCATTTCCGATCAGCATCAGAATCTGTTTGTTCTCATCTCTTTCGATAAATTTAGGGTCAAGTTTGTTTTGGGTTGGGGAATGGAAGAGGCTTTGTTCCCATGATACTCCATCTTACCCTATCCAATTCCTGAGCCAGTACTACTAAGAATTTGATAGTCCTCTTCTTCTCCATGATGGATTTAAATGTCACAGCAACTTGTATACATTTTCACATGTGTACCAAATATATCCAATAATAGTTAATATTTCGCCAGAGTATTAAAGTATTGAGAGACACTTAGCTCCCCTTAACAGAGGTTATAAAGCTTGTTTTGATCTCAAACACCACTTGAGTGCTCTCAGTGCTGAAATATGTTTCTCTTGCGGCCTCTCAGATTTCTTGGCAATTTTGTAGAGCAAAAAATTCTCTCCCACTTCAGATGTCATTGAATTGACTAGCCAATACATGATAAAATGGTCCTAATTCTTCCATGTACAGTGGTTTGGTTCAGTAATATTAGGAATTATGCCCACTTCAGTGAGGTTGTCATCTTTTCGTTTATCACAAATGTACATAACGCGGATTGTGATTGATAATAGTTATGGTCATTGAGTTCATGCTTTGTGATAAAGTTCAAAAGTTCAGGATTAGTCCAGATAGAATCCCTGATCTCTGACTCAGAAGTCACCTCCGGGGTAGTTCTTAACTTCATCCCATAGTTTGTTATCATCCCTAAACATGTTTAGGGCAGCTTTTAGTAGTTGCTCCAAAATTGACAAAAAAGCTCGTTTTCACTTGCAGAGAGATTAAGGGCCGTTTGGGGCAGCTTATAAGTGCGGGGGTGTTTTTGAAAACGTCGGGGTACCGTTTGGATCACATGTTTTGCCCGCTTATCCGAAAACGCTGTTGAATTTTTACACTAAACGTAGGCCGCGGGACGAATCCTGCAGTCGACCCGCGGGCCGCGTTTCAGGATAAGTTGTTTATCCTGAAACGCACAAATTGCCCCAAACGCACCATAAGGTTCCTAACTAATTGGCAACAAGAGTTGTTGCAGGGACAATAGGAGGTCAGTGGAGATGTTCTGCTTCAGGGAAAAATGGAGAAGGCCAGTTGTAGAAGGTCCGCGAAGAAGGGTTGCAGCTTTCAGACAAGTAAAGGATCGGATATGCAGCTAGAAGAACCGTAGAAACATTTAATGGAAAAGATCTATGGCTTGAAGGCATCTCGCTGGATTGGAAAGGATCAGATATGTGGTTGGAAGAATCATAGAGACTTGCGGGTGGGAACGAAAGACAGCGGCAACTTCTAGATAAGAAAAGTAATAGTAGATACAGATACGATGTTAGTGTTGAAATAAGATCTATAGTTTGCTCCCTATTTTTGATACCATGTAGAATTTACTAGGGGAAAAATTTTCATTCATCTTCTTATTCACAAATAGATTACATACATATAGGAAAATCGATCCCTCCTTACTTACAACCTTACCAAATAAATCTCACCTAAATTAGTAAGGAAAATAATTATGAATGAAAAGTAGAAAGACACAAAATAGAAAGAGAATAAAATAAACAAAGGTTTTCTTAGGTATCCCAATCAAATCCTCCAAGATTCGGTAGTGGTGGTCGGGCAAATATGTGAGAAAATTTTGGAAAGAACCAAATCTTCTCAGATTTCCATAGCAGTCAGTATAATTATCCATTCCTAGGTAAGATACTTATCCATACCTAATCATTAGGGTAAGTCCCTAAATTTAAGAAATTTGATGATAATATTCACGTTAATTTCACAATTCATAACTTAAATTTAAAATTAAATGTTTGATTGTAAGGATAAATGTTATTTCCATGCATGCTTATTCATTCACGATAAATTTTGATTTAGATTTAGTGAACCTACTCTATAAATAGGTGTCATGAGGCTATTTTTTAACCAATTTCCCTTTGAATTAAATAGGTTTCATGAGGCTATTAGCAATTCAAATTGTTCCTCAAACTATTTTCTCATGTCATTCTTCTCATTTTCCCGTGGTTTTTTCTCTGTTGTTCTCATACCTAGAGGTTTTTTTCTTTCAAAACCTGTAGTTTTAAATTAAGTACCTGCTACCAATATTTTTAAAAGCCACTTCAAAGCATACTTCAAGTGCAAAGTGACTCAAAGCGCCTTAGGCCTGCTTCACATCACTATCACGTGGTCACTATAGCCTAAACGTTGTCTGCCACTCAAACTCCACCCTAGCCCAGCCCTCCACATCTTCTCTAGCCACCAATCATGTTGCTTCCAATTGTTAATAATACTTGCTTTCTTTTCCAATCAACTCCAATATTTAAAGAAGAAATAAAATTGTAATTGTTTCCCTCCTCACAAAATCAAGAAGAAAATTGTTCAATTGCCCACTATTTTGAGAAACATTAGTGAGGCCTCATATTCATTACAAGAAGAAATCAAATAATAAAAAAATTTCTTAATAAAGGAAATAGAATATTTTTTTATCAAAATATTGGCTTTAGATTGCTGATGCTCCTCTAATTATAATATTGTTTTAGCCTTGATTCCCTTAATTATTTTTTGCCTCATAATTGTGTTAACACTAGTTTGTAGACTTGGACGGTTGGACCCCTTTCTCCTAAAACCTAAAAGGACCACTTGGTGAGAATGCCAAAGGGATTGCAAGCAACCTCGGGATATCTTCCTTATCTTGGGTAGTTAGGTTGGGAAATCTACCCTTGATCCTCAATTATTGGTATGTTAATATAACACATTATAACAACCAAAGGCATTACCTAAATTCACTTAAAAGGACTTAAGAAACCAATCCAAAAATAGGGAGGGCCTTATCATTGGCATCATGCCCCTTGTTTGGGATGACCAATACTATACAACAAAACTTTGTATTGGCTAGTCCTTACAACCATTTTCTTAGACGCTCCAAACATAAAGCAATTTAGGCATAGACAAACCATCACCATATAACCTTCTATGAATTCCATTACCTTTTACATAAAATAGAGTTAGACTTGCAACTATAAAAGTTAGCAACAATTTCCCATGAACAAATTTAAGTAAATAGTGTATTTAGTGTGTGAAAGATCATGCAAGGTCATTGGGTACAAATGAAATGGATTACTCAAATGGACTCAGCCCATTTGATCCATTGATAAAAGAGTAAAATGCAAAGCAAGGCCTAAGAGCGTCAAATACCAATTAAGAACTTAATTGTAAATCAAGTATCATAATATATCTTCTAGACTTCTATTTACTATTTCAATTTAGCCATATGTTTGAATACAATTATTAGTAGGAAAAAGAAAAAAAAGATTCCATAAATAAGTTGTTTACCATCTTTTCTTCCGAGAGAGATTAGCTTAAAAATTTCATAAAAAAAAATAATTATGTCATGAAAATGTAAAATTTTAAAAGCATTTGTTATTTCAATGCAAGAAATAAAATGTAAAATTTTAAACACTCTATACATAATAACAAAATTAAATACATACCATCAAATAATAATTAATATAATTTAACAAAAAACAATCCCATAATAAAGTCTTCCTATGGTGAATATATAGAACAGATGACACTGTGTATAACCCAAAAATATGTTGCTTACATGTGTATAACCTAGTATGGTATTTTTTTCTTTAGATTAAATGAAAATTTTCAAAATATGCAACAACTTGTGCAAAATCATGCGTAAGACAAAGATAAAAGTAATTCCCCTCAACTATATATATTGGTTTATCCCTCATAAAATGTCTGGCACTACCTTGAAATCTACTTCTAAAATTAGAAATCCTCACAATGAAAAAAAAAATACAAAGGGATAATCTTTAAACAAAAATAATAATAACTATCACAAACAGAGCAATCAATATTAAAGTACGAATCACTAGTAAGTGCAATAAAAACATCCTAAAATCACTTAATAAAAGATAACATACCATCCATCTTTCTCTGTGCATTAGTTGATTTATTCATAACATGTGATAACATCTAAGAACAAAATTTCAAAGTTCAAAAACCTCAACCCATTTAGCATAGTTGCATTGTAACTCCTTTTTAAAGTTTAAATACTTTTGGGCTTCATGATAGAAAAATATTTTCATGACAGCAAATAGTATCTCATAAGTATGAAAACTAATCAATTTATCAAGCTCGCATCCTTTTTCTTCTCTTGCAAGTTCATGTTAAACTCTCTCTCTCTCTCTCTCTCTCTCTCTCTCTAATTGAATCGCACTCACTTGTATTCTGCCATTATTATTCTTTTTGTTATTTGGTCTAGCTCCATTTTCCCTTAATCTCGCACCTACTTTCCTAGGTATTTATCTCACCTCTTCTTACTCTCCTTTTTTTTCTCTCTCATCCTACTAACTTCTCTTTTATCAGTCACATTCATTCTAAAATATGTTTTTCCTCCCCAAAATCATTCATAGAAGTTCCTCTAAGAGTCTAGACAATTTGTTGAAAAGAATAATTAGGATGATGAAGAATAAAATATTTAAAGAATGAGTTAGAGAAATGGTTTCATGAAACTCCCTCTAAGAGTCAGAATAATTTGGTTCAAGGGAATGATTTGGAAGATGATGAATCAACTATTTAGATTATAGGCTAAAGAAATGGTTAAATTGCTTCCATTATAGGGTAGAAACTAAACATCCAAATAAAAAATTACCTTATTACCAAGAGTGTCTCTCTTTATGCATTATTTTCTCTATTCACATATGGGTTCCCCTCTCTTCCGTTACTCTCTTAGCTTAACCATCACAACTCCTCTCATCCTTCTCTCCTCCACCCTCTCTATCTCTCATCATGGTACCTTCACTCTATCCATCACATCCCATTTTCTCTCTTAAAATTGTTGTTACTCCACAACGGATGCATCAATATATTGAATATCCTGTACAAAAAATGCTTCCCGACCAAATGGCCCAAATGTTATCAAATAAACTGTCTCAACAAAATCCTAACAAAGTGACATGGCGGATCAAATTTGATAGAAGATGCTTGGAAACAAGGTAAATGATAAAGGATGCAACAAGCCTTTTTTTTTCTTTTTTTTTCTTTTTTGGTTATAATTTCATTTACTTTGAAACTACGTTATATATATGTTTTTGATTTACTCACATAATTAGTGTTTTCATAAAATAGCCTTCTCATCATTTCCAAGCAAAAGCACAAGTTAGAGTGCTTTTAAGACTTTATAATAAAGATGCTTAGAACTGAAAAAAGACGGGCAAACAAATTTAATTATTGGAAATAGAACAAATAAATATAGAGTACAGCATAACTAAACCAATGTTCACGAAGCGTTGAGCATGATGTGATGATATACAAAGATTTTGTTTTATTCAAAACATAAAGCAAAGCAGCACTTTTACTAACTAGAGCACTAATGATATGTACATAATCTATAAATATATTATGTGCATAAAATAATTATTTAATTAATCAAGCTTAAAGCACAATAAAAATAATTTTCAATATATATAATGATATATTAAATAGCAAGAACTTCTAGCTATCTCAAAATTACAGAATAATGAATCGAAGTTATAAAAAAATAGATAAAATAAGCACTTTAAAAGAAAAAATCATGAGATCGAGAGACAAACTAGAGATCAAGAAGTTGAGGCAACATAAAGTGACAATGAAGATGAGGCACCAAGAAAATGCAGAGGATATATTGAGATCGCTAGAAGCATGAAAGTGAGAAGAAACTAGCGACAACAATAAGAAAAGGCATAAAGCATAAACAAAAACCATAAGGCAAGAGAGAGTGAAGAGGAGAATCACCAAGACATCACTAGCACCAACAAGAGAGAACATAGAACTAGCAAAAACTCAATAGCTACGAGTAACCATAAAAAAAAACAACAAATATTATGATATATTAAATAACAATGATTTCGAGCTACTCAGAAACAATAAAATAAAGAACAAAAAATATAAAATTTGATAAAATAAACACTGTAAAATCCAAAATTATCATGATTTTGAGAACCAACTATAGATTAAAAGATACATGCAATTTGAAGTGAGAGGTAGTAAATATGAGGCCCGGTGAAACATTTTGAGGATACACTAAGATCTTGAGAAGAACTATATAATAGAAGAAAATATGGCAACAATAGTAAGTACCAAAGAGCAATGTATTAAAAAAAAGAGAGAGCAAGAGTCGTGAATAGGAGAATCAGTAAGAAGGACTTAGCTCAGCAAGAGAAAATATATAAAAAGAAATGATTCGACTAGTATGAGATCCCATGAAGAAAAGCGAATGTTCATTCCATAAATACTATCGCGAGTGAAAAAAGCCATTAAATCTAAACCGAGTTTTAGATTTGAGCCAAAGCGAGCACGTAGTTCGTAAGCTTAGCTACAAGCTTATGCTTAGCAAAAAATTGATACAGAGGGCTAGCGCATCGCTTTGTTTCACTTTATTAGCACAAGTTAGTGACACTAGACTAGTAAAGCTTTGATTTCCATGATCATTAAATTGATATTAACTTAATTAGTGATATTCTGAAAGTGAGTTTATCATATCTCTATAATATCGAAATGCCTCCATCTTAAATTTAAAAATTCAGAACAATACGATGAAACTCCATAGCATACAAATATGGCAGCAATGTTAACACAAACCAGATCAATACTACTTGAGATAAATAATATAAAAATTTTGAAACTAATAGATCAACTTCAGTATTTGAAGAATCTTGCTAAAATAAATAAAAAAAAGATAGCAACAAAAGGTGCACTATCTTCATAGTTGAAGAACAACAGCCAAAAACATTTCCAACTTTACATTTTTCCCAAGTAGCCATGAGGATTTAAAATTAGCCAAAAACATAAACTACAGGCATACAGAGTGACTTTTTAAATTACAAGGAGATTACAAGAAACCTCTAAATATAACACGATCCAAGTAATTTTCAAGATTTTGAGCATTTTAGTATCGCATCAAGCATTTCCGATTACTTTAGAAAAACAATTGAATGCCACAAAATTATTATGGATCCACATATTAAAACATAAAAATTAATATTTACATACATAACACTCAAATCTTTAGCAGCACATCAAAAAACACCACAACACTTTATAACGTTTGCATATCAGCATGTGCTAATTAAAAATTCACGTGGATGGAGGAATTAAGGATTGAATCATAGTAAACAGTGAAAGCGGCACTAAATGTGAAGAAATGCACAGTGGCAATACTCGTTCTCCCGTTTTTCCCTAGGAGAAAAAAAACGCAGATCAGATGAACGAACAATAACAGAAACCTAACCAGTTCCTGCCGAGCACCTCCTCGGCAAGGTAGCCTGTTGCCTTCTCGAACCCCTCGTTGACATAGATGATCGGCTGATCGGGCTCGAGCGCATCTGACACCACCAACCCGTAGGACGACGGCGCCGACCCTAGCGCGCTTTCAACTGCAGCTGACAACGGCACGATGCCGCCATTCAGTAGAAACGATGCCCCCACCTCCTCTGCCTCTGCCTCGTCCTCGCCACTACTGGGATCATCCAGATCGCTGTCCCACTCCATAGAGAGCTCCCGCCTCAAACCCTAGTCAGAGATTTCAACCCATGGAAGCCCTGGGAGGAGGTAGCAAGCAGAAGAAATATCGTTATATTCTTTCAAGGCAATAGAAATATCGAAGCCAGAAAGATATTTGCGTCGTTGCTTTCCGTTTTTGGCCTTTTTTTTTACTGTGAGGGAGAAAGGCGGTGTTTTCCGATAAGAGTTTTGGTAAACATACTATTTGTGAGCTGATGGATGGTCGGCTGCAGCTGTGAATAGAAAGGAAGCAAAAAAATATCGTTATATCCTCTTGAGGCAATTTCAAGTAAATTTCCATTATTTAAAAAATTAATATTTAAATATTTATATATTTATTATATATTTAAAATTAAAAGCTTAAATTTATAAGAAAAAACTACATTAGGATGTAAGACATTCCGAGTGTATTTTCTGTCCGGACTCCTGACGTAGCTCTACTTGTCGCGGAGGTTATTCCTGAGTTATTTTTAGTTTAATTCTGAGTTATTTTCAATAATTCTGAAATAACTCAGAAATAACTCAAAAATAAAAATCATGGTTTATTTTTGGGTTATTTCGGAATTATTGAAAATAACTCAGAAATAACTTGAAAATAACTCAAGAATAACATCTGCGGCACGTTGAGCTACATCAGGAGTCCACACAGAAAAATTAGGTCAGACATTCGCAAGATGGAATGAATGTATATTTTAATATTTTTTTATTTATTTTTATTAAATTACTAGAATTTTAACTAAGACAAATAAATGCAAATATTTAATTGTTATATATATTAATTTTGTAAAACTACATTTATTTAAGATTAATATATAACTCTATTAAATTATGTTTTTATTATAATCATTTATTATTATTAAGCATCATCATCTAAATAAAATCAGAATATGTTGAATTGCATTTAGTCTTACTTGCCAATTTTACATTCAAGGATTACAAAATAATGTTTAAATTTTATAAAGATGGGATGATTTATGTTTCATTGGAAGATTCTAAATATATAATTTTGGTTAATGGCATTAAAATCAAAAATTAAGTTGGGGAAATTGAGTTATGTCAATATAAGATGAAATTAATTCAATCTATATATTATTCATTTATTTGAGTCAAGTTTATTAATGCAAATACATTATCTCTTCACCCTTAGGTAGAAGACGAAGCTTGGGTATATGAGTATGGAGTCTTAGGGTCTGTTTGAAGCAGCTGCAGCTTATTCAGCTTCTGCTGATAAGCAGCTTATCCTGATAAACTGTTGATGACCAGCTGATCCCGATAAGCTGTCTGGTTGTTTGGTTAGTGCGTCTGGAAAACAGCTGATTATGAAAAATTGATTATTTTGTCTCTGTTCTGAATAAGTTGTTTAACTGTTTGGTTAGTGCGTTTTGTAAACAGCTTATTTGGAAATTTTTTAGTTAAATGAATAATTTGTGTAGCATAATGTTATTTTCTCAAATGTCAAGAAATGAAAATGCAAAAAATTTAATAATATTTATATAACTCAAAAAAATTTTGATTACATCAAATAAGCACAATGACATATATGAAAGTTCATTACATATTCACACACTAATATGGATTATAATAAGACCCTAAAAAAAAGAAAAAATAACATGTTAAAATTACAAGGAAAAATATGACAATATTGACTTTAAAATGTAGAAAGACATCATGACGAATGTTGCCCGCTTCTGATACCTCAAAACCCCGAGCAAACCTGTCTAACTGGGGTGCGGTAGATACAGAAGAACTCGAACCATATGTAGTGGTCTCCCGTTGTGGTACTATCAAACTCCTAGCAGTTGTGTCCAATTGGGATATCGCAGAAAAGGTTGCATTGCCAGCCCACCTGAAGAATTTGCAGTCTTCTGGTCCTTGTCCCCACCGCGGGCACCTGTAAAATTGCCTCCCGAAGCTATTGTTTGGCGTGACTTGAATAGCAAGGACAGTAGTCTGCAACGACACATCACTTTCTCGGACTTCTCTGAATGTCTGAAACTCATCGTCCTGCAGCTATTAAAATTAGAATAGATCAGTCCAAAAGAAATATAAACAGTAAACTTACCCAAGTGTGGAGACGGCGATTGCCGACAACAAATTTACGTGGTCGTCCAAACTGGTCCACCGTTATCCACCATATAAGAGGTGAAGTTATTAACCAGCATAAAGCAATATATCTACATTAATTATAAAGTATGCTCGAAGCTGCTAATATAAATTCTAATATGAGCATCACCCGCCTCTATGATACTCATGATTCCATAAAACAAAATATAGGATTTGTAATATGTGCTTAAAACCAAACTCATAAAAAATGTATGACTCATAATTAAGCTTCACATACATGTTCCAAGCCGAAAGACATTGCTTCAGAAAAGAACAGAATAAAGGATTTGTAATATGTGCTTAAAACCAAACTCTCCAATCAGCAAGTAGCAGATATACCCCAAAAAAATATTTCTCAATCAGTTGTTTACAGTTCCCTCAAGCATTTCTATTTAAGAAGCATTTTTGTAAGCCAACCGAGCCAACTAACAAGGAAATTCATGCTTACCGAACCTGTAAGCATTTCTGTTTAACAAATAATTAGATATACCCCATCCAAGCTACTTTAAACATGTAGACCAATTAAAATATAATTCCTCCATAGCAGCTCTATTTCCCTCAACAGTAGTTCCAAACATTCCCCTATATAGCAGTTCCAAATAATGGAACATGCCAAACAGGCAATCATACAATGGAACATACAATAAAATGGAATCGAACAAGAACAACAGCCTTAACTGCTCTTTAAAGTTTACGGCATACATAGCATTATAAGGTGCATGCATAACATTATAAGGTGCATTACCAGTTCCATACAAAAACCCAAATTATTCGTTAACTGCTCCTTAAAGTTTACGACATACATAGCAGGAAACCAGCATCATGAAACCAACAACAGGAAACCAACAACAGGAAACCAACACAGTAGGAAACCAGCAGCATGAAACCAGTAGCAGGAAACCAACAACAGGAAACCAACATCAGGAAACCAGCATCATGAGACCAACAGCAGGAAACCAACAGCAGGAAACCACAATAGGAAACCAACAGTAGGAACTGCTCCATGAACTGACATAAACACCAATCATAACCACTTCAAATGAACGAAAATATTAAACCTTGGGTGTGATATTTGTTATCTCCCAAATAGTTTCCCCAAATTCCATCATAAAAAAATAACACATAATTCTAATGCATTTACATATTTGCACCTAAAAATTTATATTTCCGCGCATAACACTCAACTGTGTAGCTAAGGAACGTCGATATTTACAAAACCAACAAGGTAATAACCCTAAAGAGAAGTATAACAGTGTTGCTTAAGAAATGACAACAGTGCACCGATAACCCCACCACAAACAGAACCGAAGGTCTCAAATGATTTCCCCCAATTCCATCACCCAAACGAATAAATGACACAATGGTTGTTGTAATTATTTAAGTCATCCTAAAGTGCCAAATTTTTCTGAATACAAGTGCAAAGAAATAACTACTGTCATTTAAAAAAAATTAGATAAAATACCCCATAAATTGCCATTTAAAGCTTCCTTGAAAATGCAGATGGAAGAGATATATTAATGATTTCTTCTTCATCTGCTTCTTCTACTATTTTATTTTCTATTCCACTCCAAAAAACAAACAAAATTACATCAAACAAATGTTGACATTTGAGTGGGTTCGAAAGACCTATGAAAGCATGCACCAACATATTTAGACCAAAAGTCTTAACTCATACCACTCCCAAATGGTTTCCCCCAATTCCATCATAAAAAAATAAATGACACAACGGTTGTGGTAATTATTTAAGCCATCCTTAAGTGCCAAAATTTTTTGAATACAAGATCAAACAATACAGTGCCAAATTGCTTCACACCAGAAAAGATGAACAATACAGTGCCAAATTGCTAAGAACATATATCACCATGCACCTTTTTTCCTTTATTTTCATATGACTATTTCACCATATGCATATATAGTTTCAAAAGCACCTGCAAATGAGAATTGAAGCCCAAGGAAAATACATG
>NEWO01000380.1:24630-45666 GCA_003013225.1 Phalaenopsis aphrodite
TGATTACTTCACACAAATGTAAATCCTAATAAATAAAAATTGCAGGAGCTTGGAGCTTACATGGTGGGCAACCTGGTCATCTTCAACAGCAAGAGGATCTACACTAATACATCCCTTCCTTAGCCTTAAACAACAAAGCCATAGGAATTCGAGGTTGTTTGCCTAGTACAACGTAAATCCTCAAACACATCTTTTAGGCATTTGTACAATCTTGTTGTACAACCTAAGCCCTAACTTGCCTTAGGATTCCGAGATAGTCGTTTGTCACGACTTAAATCCTCACATCTTCAAGGTTATTTGTGCTGATTGCTTCACACAAATGTAAATCCTAATAAATAATAAAAATTACAGGATGAAATATCTAAATAATTTCTCCTAAATTGAAGCCAAATAATAGGATAGCTTGGGAAGTCACCGAAGTTTTTTTCTTCGGATCTGTGACATCCTCTAGTATTTCCTCCTTTGAACTCCAAAACAAAATGTTCCAAATTTGAACCAATCCCCTTTATACTTCTCAATCCGATATCTTTGAAATGTCCTTATCATTTGAACTCCTTGAAGGTAATTTTTCTTGATTTTATTGAGAGTGTTCTTAAGTAACTTCTGTTACTTAAGATGCAATTAACTATAGGGGCTTGCCCTTATATGAAGTTTTTCCCGAACTCAGCATAATATAAACCCTATTTAATTCCTTATATTAAATAGGGGAACTTGTCGGCCAAGATATTGGTTTCGCAGACTAAACGGATGTTATAACTTTCTTTAGTTTATTTGATTGAGCCTCACCCTCAATTCTTGTGCTCATCCTTTGGGATTTGAGGTAAAGCGCTCTTTCATTTAAACTATAAAAATTATGGGGTCAGTTTGACTTCATCTTTTTCAAAACTAAAATTTTTTAACGTCCTTCCGAAGCGGGCAACGAGATTTTAATTCTGATGACCGACAGCTTCTTACGGGCAAACCCCTCACCAAAAATAGTGCCGACATGACATGCTTTCATATTGATATTGTTGAAACTCCACCGACACAATTCTATGAAAAGAGTCGTTGCATCTAAACTATCACGTGGTCCTCCAATGAAAGAAGCATGAAGTATAATGTTTTATCTAATAGTATTACTTCATGCTTCCCCCGTTGTTACTGAATCAATTATTCAGTAAAATATAAAACAACTTTAATACCAAATCGCAGGGAACAGAGCATTGCATCAATATCTTCTAGACTCAACAATATCCTTAAAGAATCATTAATTTTGAATAGCATGGAGACCATACGAACAAAACACGAAAAAAAAAATTCAGTTCATACGAATAAACACTGTTCGAAGAAAGGTAGGGATGAGGAATGGAGAAGAAAACCCTCTGGATGCTTCAAACATTTCACAATAACATTAGATCTACATTTTTATCGGTGCAACTTGTATATCCAAACCAGATCTAGGTTTTAGCCACCAAACACTTCCAAACAAATGGATCGAGTGAAATCTCTTGCCAAAATCTTAAATCTTTAGGCAAAACGGGGGAAAGGAGGGAGGAGCCGAGCGAGGAAAATGAGTTTTGTTACCTGCGGAGCGACGGAGGTGGGATCGAAGCTGAATGTTCAAAGGAAGGTCGGTTGCGCGCTTAGGAGGGTAGCAGAGTAAAAAATGGAGCCCAAACACGGATCGCAGCGATATACCTGCGATCCGCGTGTAATTTAATATAAAAAAGTTGTTTCAAAAAACACATGTAAAACGCGATATACAAATACTAGGGCGGTGTTTTTAAAAATGTCGCTGCACATTTAAGCTGCCCCAAACGGGCCCTTAGGGTTCGTTTGGGGCGCTTATTTGGTGCAGTAGCATTTTAAAAAAACACCGGAACTGTTTAGGTAAACTACATGTTGGCAGTTTATGCATTTTGAAAACGTCGAAAGTAGCGTTTTCACACCGCACCTATCTAGATGTGGTGGCAGCTTTCTGGCAGCGGTCTAGCTTTTCAAAAAAAATAAAAATTTCTAATAGTCACCGCACCTAGCTTATCAGCAAATTATTTTTAATCAGCTTATCAGCAGATTATTCAATAAGCTACAGCTGTCTCAAATCCTTAATGTCAAAAGAATGAAAAAATCACAATATTCAAATCTAAGTGACATGCTCCAATATTTATATTATAGAGCTTGCTTGGATTAGTCTCAAATTACCATAAAAGATGTTAACATTCTAGTAGGAGCTTTATAGGCCCTTAATGTTGTTGGTTTTACATACTTTCTATCCATTGAGTTCTTTCCCCTTACAATCTCTAAAGTTTTATAGTTGGTAATGATGATAGTTTCAAGACTTTTCCTGCATCTTGGTGTCATCGAGCAAAAAAAAAAGATTGCTTTTTTTATTTTCTAAAATTTTTTATTTATTAATTTATTATTTGAAAACAAATATAAATTTTATCCTAATTCAAATTGTCACCCAAATTTATCATCTAAAAATTTGATCCAAACCAACATTGATCACATCAAGTTAAAATGTTCGAAATTTGATCAATTAAAAGATATTGGCCACATACTAGTTTTTATGACTAACAAGTTCAAAAATATCTTGATAAAGTGAAAAATATCTTTTAGAATTTTTTAGATCATGGGTTCAAAATAAATTACTACATGGGCATGTCATATTCCACCAGAAGATAATATCAATACAAAAAAAAATTAGGAGTATAACATATCATACAAAAGTAAGTAGCAACAAGAAAATTAAAATATGAATCTCAAGGCTCAAAAAGAAGTCATGGCAAGGGTAGGGAATGAAACCTAATACTCAAGATCATCTACATGAATGGTTGCATTGAATGAGAATGGCTGCGAATAAAATAGGATAGAACATATCATTTGTAAGGCAAATATATCACTTAAATGACAATGTTTAACATCCAAAACCAATTATGGGAAGTCCAAAAATCATGAATATCACACAAAAAATAAATCACACAAGCCAAAGAAAAATTATTTTGAACAGTCAACATGGATGGACTCTGCTACCTTTTTTTAATATTAGCATTAATGGCCCATTCAAATTTACATAAAAAAGACATTGTGTTGGTGGTTTCATTCATGAATTGTGATTGTTCTCTCTTTATATAAGCAATAAATGATAGAATAAATGGAGATGAAAAAAATTTGTATTTCAAGTTACAAAATAGAAGCCATATCATTTACTTCCTCAAAACTTTACAAAAAAGAAGAACTATGCATGAAAGTGACAACCCATTCATCTCTTGAGCATTACATTCAATAATGAAAAGGCAAAAAGAATGCATGTGCGAGATCATTTCCATCATTATAAATAGTGAAAAGGGATGTTAATGTTCTGAAAGGCTAAAGCAAAACTCACCTTTAATTGATCTTTAATGGTAAGCCAAAAGTAAATAGATTAGTGCAAAGCACACTTGCAATATCAAAAAAGTCTCAACTAGTTAACATTAGATTTACTGATATGAGGTGCACGATATACTATGTCATTATTGATAAATTTAATAGTATTATCACTAAGCAAAATTTCAATTGATTCCTCGATGATCATAGTCATCTAATTAAAGTTTTTAAATTGATTAATATACTAATTTTTGAACCATATTTGTCATTATATCATGCTCAATGATTGGAACACTTGCAAAGGAGAAGAAAATAAAGGCCCCCTTTGAGAAATGAAAAAAACATTTCTCAAAGAGTTGACAAAAATTCATTGATGAAGGAATAAGAATAGAAAATCTTCCTTTTTTCTATACAATGCTTCTTGATTTAAGAGTTGGCCCTCCTAACATGACACATTGTATCATTTAATATAAAAAATCCCATCAAGATGTCCCAGGTGAGACCTTATGCAACTTCAACTCAAATGCTAGTTTTTTATAGCAACACCAGAGAAGTAGTGTCTTCGTGAAGCATTGGGTCTCCTTCTATCTCCATATTGAGTGTGATTATGGGCTCTTGAGCCATCAGCCGCCAACTTTGAGTTATTTGACATGAGCTTAGTCCCGACGGTATGACATCAGGTGGGGGCCTCTGGCTGGATGATTCTTTTGACCTTGTAATTTGTCGGCTAATTTGGAAAGTGCAACCGACATCAATCATTTATAATTTGATCATAGTCACTTAGCTTTGGGATTTGCTTAGTCCTAGATAAGTCGTCCTTAGATGTGAGTGACCCACCACACTTCGTTGGCTCTTTAATGTCTGGTTATCATCATTCGGTGTATGCTTACGGTGACTCCTAGGTTTCACGAAGAAGCCATCTAAAGCCCACCTATATTTGATCAAGATTATTGGTTTCATGATTACTAAAAAGCTTATTTTTCCTTATGTTTATATTTAGTACCCTAATTCTCTTGAATTTTAAGAATTCATGCTACAATAAATTCAAGAGAATTAATAGATTTAATTCTTACTTATTGAACTGTAATAAATGTTTAAAGCTTTTAATACTCCTCTCAGTTCTGAACCTTACGCTCTTATAAATAATTTGACAAAAGTTATGTTCAATTTCATTGAGAACTTAATTCATTTGTTCGATTTTTCTCTTCATGTCAGAAATTTTAGCAGATGGAGAAACCTACAACATCCTAAGCTAATATCCTAACATAAATACTCCTTTGTGACATGTTGGTAAGCATGTGTTAGGTTGCGGGTTGAAGCCCAAATGGGACACCTTGTCGAAAGATCAACAAGGATCTTATAATAATATTTTAAAGGACCTCACTAATGCTTTTAATTGTGTTGATCATCAATCAATCTAGCAGAGGAGGACTATCAGGTGCAAGGATCTTATCTTAGAAGGCACCATCCATGCACCTGATAATGTTGACTGATTGATTGTCTATGGTCTCTTTAAACGGTTCAAGGAGACATCCATTTTGTTTCTGAGATATTTACTGCCACTGTCGTAGAGTGGGGAACTACAATTCCTAAATTAGATCATGTTTTGGCCATTCTTAGCATAGGAGGACTGTCAGGTGAGCTAGCTTATGATGGATTGCCTCTATTAGTCATTCAGACCGCTTAAACAGTCAGCTGCTCCTTATTTAGAGGTGTTTGATCATCTACAAGCAATGGGTAGGGATTGTATTTTCTCACATACTATGGCACAAATGGCATGTCCTCCCTGAATTTGAAAGAGCTTACATGTTTGCTCTTGAGAGGCGAAGTGTCGGTTAGTGGAAGTGTTAGAGGCACTGAGTGTGGAGCTCGGAATGGCCAAACAACCTTTGTGGGTAGTGTCCAAATGGAGGATGGTCAAAATGATCAACTCATAGCAACCTTGTGGTGACAGGCTTTTCAAATCAAAACCTCCTAGTGCATGTGGAAGTTGTGACTCTAACAATATTAGTTGATTGGCTCGCATAGAGGGTGAAACTGATAATCAGAGGCCTTCTTGCTGCAAGAGCTCAAGGAATTGAGGTACAAGTGCTTCATTATTTAGGCCTAAGCTAACTCGGGTTGACATAAATAATTTAAGTATGAAGGAGATTTTGTATTGAGGAGGCTCATCTGGTTGGGTTTCACTCAATCGAGGTCATGATGAATCCTTATAGAATAATTTTTTCTTTGTTCTAGTTGATGTACTAACCTTTTGTAATAACATTTTTTTTAATAAATATGTATATGAAACTTTATTTTTTATGTTTTTGATGCAATGATAGTTATAATTTCCTGGTTTTAGTCACTTGCACTTTTTATTTTTTACCCTCATAAATTTTTTGCACTTTCTTCTTTCTAGCTCTTATAAAATGAAAGTTTTGACTATGATAGTTTTATATCTTTCTAATTTTATATGAAGGAGCATTGCACCTCAAGCTATGTTTCTATCTCGAAAGATAAACACCTAGCTTGACGCTGAGGCTTAATCAAATAAACTAAGAAATATATGACATTTATTTGGTCTGTGAAATCATTTTATTTATAAGCCTACAAGTTCCTCTATTTAATATGAAAAATTAAATAAGGTTTATATTAAGGTGAGTTCTTGAAAGTTTCCTATAAAGGCAAGCCCTTATAATTAATTACATCTTATATAACCGAAGTCACCTAAGAAAACTCTTGATAAAAATCAGGGGTTATTGTTTTCAAGGAATTCAAAGAAATATGACTTTTCAACAAGATCAAACAAAGAGGTGTGAAATGGGAATGACTCAAGTTTCAAACATTTTATTTTTTGAATCTAAAAGAAGAAGAACTAGGGGATTTCATATATCCTGAGAAGAACCTTGGTGACTTCCCAGTTTATCCTATGGTTTGGTTTCAATTTAGAGGAGAAATATTGAAGTGTTTTATCCTGCCAATTTTATTAATTAAGGCTTACATTCGTGTGAAACAATCACTCAAATAACTTGGAAGATGTGAGGATTTAGATTGTGGCGAATGACAACTTCAGAATCCTAAGACAAGTTATGTCTTATATTGTATAGGAGAGTTATAAAAAGGTCTAAAGAAAGATTGAGGATCTATGTCAAAATAGGCGGACAACCTCGAAGTCCTATGGCTTGTTGTTTAATTCTATAGAATGGTTTAATTGATGTAGACATGTTTTGTTGTTGAAGATGGTCGTGTTACCCACAATGCTAGCTCCAAGTTCCTCGTCATGGAAAATTTAAGGTTTCTAATGTGTCAAGTTCTAAAGTTAAATCAAAGGTTTAATAAGATTATAGTTATTTAAATATTATGGGAAATGTTAAAGTTGATTAAAGCGTCGTCAGTTTCTACGGTTCTCTCGTTCTAACATCACTATTTTCTTTCGGATTCATTTAGTCCAAATGAATTTACTAAACTCAACTTAATGAGTTTCATGCTGTCATTTAGATCGTGGGAAATCTCATTAGCAACCGTAGGTTACCTCTTCCGAGAGATTCCTGATCATCCGATAGAGACGTTTTAATTTGGTTGTAGTTTTTGTTTTATTTTGTTTGTGCTTAAATTTTGAGTTGTCTTATATTTTGACTGTTATGGCGGTGAATTTTATCTTATTTAAAATTTTAATTTTGGTTTTGACATGCAGGGTGACTTTAAGCATACAAGCAAGAAACAAGAAGTACAAAAAAGTAAATGTAATAACTAAAAAGCGTACTGTCGATTCTTCCTGCTCCTCCACCTTTATCTAAGAGGGGAGGCCTGAATCAGATGGTTTTGGAAGCTTTGAATGGACCTAACAAACCTCCAGACAAAGTCTTGGGCTGTGGTGAATTGTCTATATATGATTTTGATCAAACTCAATTTTAGGTGTTGGTCCAGAGCTATGTTAGAGGCTCTCTATGATGGGGCTTCTATGGGGAATCAAGTTCTTTCACTCAGAGGATGGTGTGTGCATAGTTAGTTGGAGTTTTGATCACTATGAAGCTGTGGAGAAATCTATCCTAATTTTAGAGCAAATTTCAGTGAATAAATTGGCTCTGTAGAGTGGCTATGGGTCGCTGAGAGCTGAGGGGTTATACTTAGGAAGGTTTGAAGAAACTCTGGTGAGATTTTGGCAGATTTTCCCCAAGTTTTCAAGCACTCCCTCCTTTGGCCATGGAGAGCTCCATTTATAGCCATGGTTGTCTGATGGAGCTCAGGGTTGGGAATTAGGTGCTAAAGCATGCTGAGGTGGAGGGAAGAAAGGCTTCAATGGCCAATGGGAGTGAGCCAAGTCAAGGAGGTTTAATTTTGGGTTTTGTCCATTTGGTGCTCCCTTGGGCTTGTTATTTCTGGCGACTAAGGTCGTGGTTGGCCAGAGTCTAGTCACCTCTGAGCTCAGGGAGGTCAGGTGGTGCTTAATTATGATTAACACCAAAGGGTAAGCAATGATGGAGAAGATATTTCAAATTTAGGCCAAAAATGGGTAAAATCCCTTAAATCAAGGGTTTGTCCATAGCTCTTCTAGGGTGGGTTGGGTAGTCTAGCTTGGTCACTAGGCTCTATTTAGTGGTTGTGATGTCATTAATTTGGTTACTTGGGCATGGTTTAATCAATTTTGGTACATGGGTTTAATTTGGGTCGAATTGTCTTGAAGTTGGGTTTAGGTTAGGCTAGCCATGACATTAAGCCCAATTAATTGATCAATTTTATGTGGATGATTGTCATAAAGAGTTTAAAAAAGATTTGGAGAGATTTTGAATTGACTGAGAGGTTCAATTTGAAGGATTTTGGGTATTTGATCAATTTGGGGATGTTGGGATGGACTTGGGTTTAGGTTGGGCTAGAGTTGGGCTAAGTCCAAATTTAGAGTTCAAAATATTCTAGGGGAATGTCATGAAGAGTTCTCAACATTAATTGGGTGTCAATTTTGGGGATTGATCATTCAATTTGGGGACATTACAAAATTGGGATAAAATTGGGGGTTTTGGTCCAAGTCAGTTTTGAGTAAAATTGAGGATTGAGAAAGGCCAATGCAAGCTTTAATTTGATGTGTGGAGATGTTTCAAAGAGTTTATGATGCATAATTGGGCAATTGAAAAGATTTGGGGGTTTAATTGAGTGGGATCTTAGTTTTGGGCCAAATTGGGGCTTTTTTATTTGGGTTGAAATTGTACTCAAATGTGGGTCAATTGGACATGTATTTAGTTTGAATTGAGTTTTTTCATGATGAATTTGAATTTATAATTGAAATTGGGTGAAATTGGGTTTAAAATGAGGAACATTTAGGGTAAATTTGGGGAAATTGGGCCTTTAAGGGCAATTTGGTGTTTTTGGTCAAAGTTGGTCAAATTGATCAAATTGGTTTTAATTGAAGGATCCAAATTGATTTTGGGGACATTTGAGATGATTTTAAGGGTTTTTTGGAAAGTTTGGGCCATCAAGGGTATTTTGGAAATTTTGGTGAAATGAGGGGTATTTTGGTAATTTTGGCAATTTTGGGAAGTTTTTGGGCAATTTTGGTAATTTCAAATGTTTTGAGAAGATTTTTGGAAAAACTTGGGTATTTTGGGAATTTTGGTCAAATTTGGGGCTTGGGGGTGTTTTGGTAAATTGTGTAGATTTGGGAGACAAAAGACTAAGTTTGGTATTTTGGTGAAATTGAGGTGCCAACCATCCTATTTGAGCTATGGACCAAAGGAATCCTTTACTTTGGGTCCTTCATGTATTGGTCTTAGCTAGAGCCTAGCCTAAGGCTAGTGGGCCTAGAGGATTGATTCCGATTTTTATATAAAAGGATTTATAAAGTTGACACCACTACATCGTCAAAAACTTGATCCTTGTACGAAAAGTAAGTGCGTAAAATTTATATAATTATATGCAGTTAATAATGAGATTCTACGCAAGTATACGTATCATTATCAAGTAATAAATGACTTTTTATATAAGCCTCAAATATCGATCCCACAGGGAAGGTGTAAATTAGATATGTAAATTAGCAATGATAAGTTTTACTAGGAAATTTAAAGAAAATAAAAAAAAATCACTGTCACTAATTTCGAATGTTGAGATTTTATCAAAACTAAAATACTTAACTATTAGCAAAATAGAAATGCAAAGTTTAAAAAGTAACTACTAATCTACTAACTATGTTTATGTAATGAAGATTTCTTATGTGAAAAAACATCTTTCCCACTACAATGAGGTTCTCATTAAATGAGATGAGATAAATGTATATAATATGTATTGTGCCAAATAGGAGCAATTATAATCCTCTACCCTGATACAGTTCATAGAAAATCATTGGCTAATCCTAGGTTTAGTCTCTAAATTCGTGGCTAGGTTAGGAGGATACCAGCTCCCACTCCAGAGCTTAAATTTTTAAAAGATTTACATGAAGAATTTTAAAAATAAAGGGTGAAAGAAAGCATTAAATATATAAAGAAAATTCATACCTGTTGAAGATTTTGATTTTTGAAAATAAGTTCTGAAATACTGCATGTGCTAATATGAAAAACTACAAGGCTAAAAATATTAAATTGCCCATAATATATATAAAATTTGTTGAGAAAGAGCTAATTACAATACATAACAAAGCGTTAAAAATAATAACAGAACTAAACTAAATTCTAGAAATGAAAACAATTTTACACACTACAATTCCACATTACAACATAACAACAAAGTTTCAACAATATCACAAAACAAACATTACAATCACAAAGTACAACACAAAGAAACAAACAAACAAAAAGATCACCAGTCATCATCTTCTTCATCATCAACATCTAACTTCTACTGTTGATATGGAGTATAAACAGGGTGAATAGGACACTAAACTGAATGATCACCCCTCAAGTATCTCACTAAAGCATTATCATAAGCAGCATCATATTCAAATTTCTGGCGAATCAGATTATCTGTGTAAGCATTTCTGACATCCATGTTATGTAATCTATGACCCGTCCTCAAAATATCTCCCTATTGAATCATCATCTGGTCCAATAACTCCCTGTTACTTGGATCACTTGAAGTAGGCTCACTAAAAGTAGGTTTCATATAAGTAGAAGGAATATTCTTGGCCTTACTTCCAGATCTCCAATCAACATGAGACTCATAAGTCTTGATGTTTGTAGGCTCAATTGGTCTCTGAAGATCAATCCTCTCCTCATCAGGTCTGAAATCAACTCCTACATGCTCACAAAGTGTATAAATGAGAGCAGAGTGTGCTAATCTACCAGTGGTCTCTCCCAGAGCAATAGATCGAGTGTTCATAAAAATGATAGAGCCTACATTTATATCTATCACTTGCTGAATACAGTAGTTCAGAATGACTCTATCATCGGTTAATTCACTATGATGTTTTGTTGGAATTATCCTTCCAGAAATAAAATAATGTCAGGCTTTAGATGCTACATTTAACATAGAAAGAGAAAAGTTGACTTTAACACCATTCTTTACTTTCCAAGCCCCTTTCTCACTCGTCAAAAAAGAAATAACCTCATATAAGACCTCATTTGTAGCAGAGAATGAGTGATACTAGCATTTATAAACATCTTCTAACTGATAAAACTCATTTATTTTTCTTAGAGTAAACCTCACCCTTTTTACTCGAAAAAAAAAACAAAATCATCAGAAGCCTCCGGAAAGTTGGCATAAAATTCCATAACTATTCCAGCTATCGCATCAACAGTAAAATAACATAAGTTTTCACACTGTCGAGCGATAATAAATTGTTCAACTTCTCCTCCCGGATTTTTAAAACCTCAGTCCGGAATAACTTTCTTATTTTCTTGAAGACTACAAAATCGAGCACTAGCTTTAAAGCTAACAATTTTTTGCTTGTCATATTCTATTTTTCTTTTGCTCTATCTAGGTGCCATAGGAAATATAGAAAAATTTGATAAAAATCCAAATAAATTCTAAAATTTCAAAAATCAAAATGTAAAGCACTTTAAACTTAAATCCACTAAGTAAGAGTTCTTCATCAAAGCATTTTCTCAAAATTTCTCTAAAAAACCTAAAATTTTTGGATCTAGGCAATGTGAGAAAAATCTTTGGTGAAAATAAAAAATTTTTACTTTAAAGTGTAGCTCTTACCTAGAGAAGATGAAATCCAAAGTTCCTTTGCCTCTAAATCGCCTCAAATCCACCCAAAATCAAGCCCTAAGTGTGAAAACGGAAGGTTGGAGGTGACTTTAGGGGTAAAAATGGACGTTTGCGATGAAAATCGTGAATTAAAGGGGTTATGGGCTGTTCTCGGGTCTCCGTCGGCGCCAATGTTAACGCCATCAGCGCTGAAGGTCCGAAATTTTCTTTTTTAATCTTTCAAATTTTCAATTTACTCCAAAGTTTTTTAGTATTTTTAAACATAAATTTTTATCTAGCAATAATTCGCAAATATACATTTCACAAACAATCATTTTCACAAACAACAATGAACTAACTTTTATATATGTAAATACACTTTTTACAAACACATTTCAAAAATCACACATTCATACCTATTAAGCAAACCAATTATAAATCAGCATCCAAATTAAGCCACACACTAAACGCTGACACAAAACTATACACATAATCAAAGTTTAGAATTCTAAAGCAAAAACAAACCAAACCAAACCAAGTCCAATCCAATCCACCCAGTTACATTAAATACATAAATATTCTTAAGTAAGTAGAGAATTCAAAGCATTCAATCATTTTGCTTCATCATCAGTGCTTTCACCTCCTCTAATATCTCTCATGGATTGGTAATGAACATATATGTTGTAGAAGGATTGGTACGGGAATTGATCTGCCAAATTTTCTTCGATCCACCCATTTTCTTTAAACTTCCAAACTAATCCTGCTTCAAAAGTTCCAGTATGATCAAAGTTTTCTTTCATTCGTTAATCTAGGTGATCAAAAAGGTACTTAAGATCCCTCACTGCATCATAATACTCTGAAGTTCCCTTTCAATTTTCTTCAATTTCTTCGCCAAAGCAAGCAAACTTCCTACTGTTGGTGGTATTAATGGAGTTGAAGCAAATGAAGAATGATCCATAATAGCATTTAGTGCTTCATTTCCATTACCAACATATTGATCATCAATAGGGATCATGGGCACCCATGGTAGTAAAATATTTTCCCAACTTTCATATGGCACTTGGGATTGACTACAAATCAGAAAAATAGTAGAAGGATGTCTAAGTTCATACATTGGCACACTCATAATGATACCCAGTACATATTTAAGTATAATTGAACCTATATCAATAGGTTTTTCCATTTGAATACATTAGTTTAAAATAACACTTTCTTTGGTGACTCTACTGATCTTCATAGTAGGGAGTAATTTAGCACAAATAAAGAACTGTCACTACTTCAAAATTGGATTAAGTGAGGAAGCAAGAAAACTAATATATCCTTCATCTTGTACTTCCCACATATCATTTTCATGTGTCAGAAAATTATAAACATCTTGCATCAAATCTCGCATAGGAATGAAATTTGTATAATAACAGATTTGAACATTATCTATCATATACAGTTCATTAATTTTCGCAGGAGTAAATGATACAGCCTTACCTCGTACGAAGACAACTCCTTGGGTAATTCCATGTAGGTTTGCATAGAACTCCTTCACTACAAGCACAATAACTGCAGTAGTAGTGTAACACAGAACTTCTCATCGCCTTTGTAGAATGATCTTGTCAACCGGAGCACTTTGATTGATTAATCCATGATTAACAAATCTTCTCTCCTTGATCAATCTCTTCCTTGTAATAATTTTATTGTATAATCTCTGCGCGTCGAAACTAATAAACTTTCTTCTATTGAAAACTTCATACCTTGAAGTATTTCCGGAATTGGAAGTCATGGAATCCGAAAACTCTATACCTTGAAGTATACCTCGATTCTCTTATTCTTGAAATGAGATCCTTCATCAGTAATAATTACTATCGGCATTCCATATCTTATAAAAATATTTTTAATTAAAAATTTAGAAACACTCTGAGCAGCACATCTAGGTATAATAATAGCTTCAATCCATTTGGACATATACAACAAGTAATATATATAAGTTTCCAAATTAATGCATAAATGGTCCCATAAAATATAATCCCCACACATAAAAAATTTCAACTTCCAATTTATAATTTAGAGGCATTTCATTTCTTCTAAAATTATTTCCTGCTCGTTGACATCTATCACATATTTTAATATATTCATTAACATCTTTAAAAATAGTTGGCCAATAAAATCTAGCTTGCAAAATCCTATATGCACTTCTATTTATTCCAAAATGTCCTCCAAATTCAGAATCATGATATCTTTCAATTATATGTTGAGTTTCTTCATAAGGCACACATCTTCTAATAATTTGATCTTTACATTATTTATATAAATATGGGTCATCCCAAAAATAGTCTTTTGAATCATATATATTATTTTTAAATGTGGGTTTTTCATATCAATATGGGTCATCCCAAAAATGCAGAATGAATATATTCATGATAGGTTGGTGTAGCTCATGTGACAGACAAAATTAGAAAAAGTCGTTTTAGATGGTTCGGTCATATTAAACGTCGACCATTAGATGATCTGATTATGAGAGTAGATGTTTTAGATTGGACTTGTGTTAAGAAAGGCAGAGGTAGACCTAGGAAGACTTGGGCTTATTGTATTAAAAATGATCTTAATTTATTAGAACTAAATGAAAATATGACACTAAATAGGACGCAATAGAGAAAAAAGATTCATGTAGCCGACCCCACGTAGTGGGATTAAGGCTTTGTTGTTGTTGTTGTGGATTTTTCATATCATGTGGTAAAATATCACTTACAATAAGATTCACTATATCACCATACCACGGTACATCTATTTAATCAATACTATATAATTGTTCATCAGGGAAATTTTTTAAGATTTACTTTGTAAAATTAGTTAATAATTCTAATTTTATTCTAGACAAATGATCAGCTATTTGATTATCATTTCTCTTTCTATCAATCACGGTAAAATCAAACTCTTGCAATAAATGTATCCATCTAATTAATCTTGGTTTAACATCCTTCTTTTGCATTAAGTATTTGATAGCCGATTGATCTGTATGCACTATACATTTAGTTCCAATTAAATAAGGTCTAAATTTATCAAAGGCATAAACAATAGCTAGCAACTCTATTTCAGTAGTAGTATAATTGATTTGAGCATCATTTAGAGTCTTACTAGCATAATACATAATGTTAAAATATTGTCGTATCTTTGTCCTAATTCAACCCCAATAGCATAATCACTAGCATCACACATTATTTTAAATGGTTTTTCTCAGTCAGGCGGTACTATTATAGGTGCAGTGACTAATTTTTTCTTTAATAATTCAAATGCTTTTATGCATTCCTCATCAAAAATAAATTTTGTATCTTTTTGTAAAAGTTGGCATAGCGGCTTAGTTATTTTTAAAAAAAAATTATGTAGCTAATTTTTTTATAACTTGGATTTTTGCAAGATCTACCTCTATGTTTTTTTCAAAAATATTATGCCCAAGTACAATACCTCCTGCAACCATAAATTGACATTTTTCTCAATTTAATACTAGGTTGACTTTTTCACATACTTGTAGAACATTTTTTAAATGATTAAGACATAACTCAAATGAAGTCTCAAATACAGAAAAATCATCCATAAACACTTTCATTCCATGTTCTATAAAATTACAAAAAATTAACATCAAGCATCTTTGAAATGTTCCAAAAGGGATTCTACGAAAAGCAACTGTTCCATATGGGCTTGTAAATGTTGTTTTCGCTTATTCTTCTGGAGAAATTAGAATTTGATGATAATCGATATATCCATCTAAAAAGAAATAATACTTATTCACAGCCAATCTATCCAACATGTGGTCTAGAAATGGTAAAGGAAAGTGATGCTTTTGGTGGCCATATTTAATTTTCTATAGTCAATACAAATTCGTCAACCAATTACTTGTTTTATTGGTATTAACTGATTTTTTTCTCGTTTTCTTCAACAGTCACTCATCCTTTCTTATGAACACAGTGAATTGAGCTTACTCAAGCACTATCTTAAATAGGATATATAATTTCAACATCTAATCATTTTAAAATCTCCTTTTTAACAACTTTTTTCATTATTGGGTTTAATCTTCTCTAAGGATAAGATTTAGGTTCATATTGTTCATCTAATAAAATTATGTGCATACAAATTGAAGGACTAATTCCTTTAATATCTACTAAAGTCCATCCTTATACTTTTTCAACATTTCTATCAACTTTTGTTCTTGAATTTCAGTTAACTCAGAAGATATAATAACAGACAATGTAGATGACTCTCCTAAGAATACATACTTTAGATGGGCAGGTAATATCTTTAATTCAAGTTCATGTGGTTTAATACTTGAAGGAATACGATTTTTACTATCATTTTCCAACAAGTCTAGCGTTTCAAATTTACCCTGAATATAATCCAAATCTTCTCCTTTTATTTTATCTTCATTCTCAAAAAAAAATTTTCTTTCTTTAATTTATCTTCACACTCATTCTTAAACTATTCATTACTCAGATAATCAGCTACTTCCATCCCGAAGCATTCATTATCTTTTTCTATTACAGAATATTTCATAGCTTTTGTTATATTAAATTTTACTTCTTGGTCATTAACTCTCATTATTAATTCTCTTCTTTGCACATCTATTACAACTCTTCCTGTTGCAAGAAATGGTCTCCCTAAAATAATAGGAATCTCTTTATCTTCCTCCATATCCAATACTATAAAGTCTACAAGGAAAATAAATTTATCCACTTTTACTAGTACATCATCTATAACTTCTTTTGGATAAGTTATTAATCAATCTGCTAACTGAAGAGTTATAGTAGTAGGGGAAAATTCTCTCAAATATAAACGTTTAACGATCGATAAGGGCATAAGATTGAGACTCGCTCCTAAATCACATAAAGCTTTGTCATAAAATTTGTCACCAATTGCACGAGGTATAGTAAAACTACCATGATCTTTTAATTTTTCAGGAAGCTTTTTCTGAATAATAGCACTACACTCTTCACTGAGTGCAACGGTCTCATGATATGTAAACTTTTTTTTTCTTTTTTAGTACATTCTTCATAAATTTCACATGACTTGACATTTGTTCCAAAGCTTCAACAGAAAAAAAATATTTATCGTTAGCTTCTTAAGGATTTCCAAAAATTTTGTAAATTGTTTATCTTTATTTTTCTGCTTCAGTGTTTGAGGAAACGGAGGTAATGGTTTTTCTAAAGAAACTTATGTTTGTTCATTTTCATGTTGATCATTTCCATTTCTTCCTTCTCTTTATCAACTTCAATTTCTCTTTGGATCCTTGTTTCAATTTCTTTTCCACTTCGTAATTGAATAGTTTTAATTTGCTCTTTATTTTGATCTTTTGGATTAACTTCCACAGTACTCGAAATAATTTCAGAAGGCCTGTTACTAAGTGCAGTGGCAATATGTTCTAATTGATTTTCAATATTTCTAATAGCAGTCCCTTTGATTCTGTATTTGACTTCCCATATTCAACATCACTTCTTCCATTGTTAATTTCTTTTCCTTAACTTGTGGGTTAGGATTGGAGTGAAATCGTGGAGGATAATAAGATCAAAAATTAGGATTTCCTTTATTGTTCAGATATCCAGATGGATTCACTGAATTGTTATAATTATTCCAACTGAAACTACGGTGATTTTTCTATCCACGGTTAAAATAATTAGAATAAGGATTGTTATTTTAATTATATATAGCATTTAAAGTTTCATAAGATGGTTGAGTATCAATAATCTGTCCTAGTGAATCTTCCTCTAATACTGGGGTATTTGAGAATAGTTCACTCCTATTTGATCAATCTTTTTAGAATTAACAACAATTTAAGATGCTAAAATAGACATTGCATCAAAATCATGAATACTAGCTACTCTCTTAGGATTTATCCATTCAGAGGGTCATTGAAAATTATTTGTAGTCATTTCTTCAATTAAAGAATATGCTTCATCAAAAGGTTTTGACATTAATGATCCACCCGCAGCAACACTATAATAGATCTCAATGATCCTACTAATTCATTCTAAAATGTTTGAATTATTAACCAATCTGGCAAAGCATGGCGTGGACATTTTCGAAGAAGATCTTTAAATCATTCTTATGCTTCATATATTGATTCCACTTCAAACTAACAAAAAGATGTAATATCATTTCTAAGCTTAGCAATTTTTTAGGGTGTAAATTATTTAGCTAAGAAATTTTGTGATAGTTCTCCCCAAGTTTTAATAGATTCAGGTGCTAATGAATTTAACCAAGTCTTAACTTTATCCCTTAATGAAAAAGGAAAAAGTCTAAGTCTAAAATCATCATTAGACACTCCCTCATATTTAAATGTAACGCAAATCTCAAGAAAACTAGCAAGATGTAAGTTAGGATCTTCAGTAGGTGATCCTCCAAACTGATTATTTTCTATCATTTAGATAATAACAGATTTAAGCTCAAATGAATTAGCAGCAACAACAAAATTTTGAATAGTCAAGTGAAGTTTATCTGCTATTGGGTTCGCATAATCTTTGAAAGGTCTTTATCGATTCTAATTTATTGGATTTTCTAAGTTATTTTCCATTTCTTTTAAATTTTTAATTTCTCTTTGTTGTTTTCAAATTTTTATAATAGTACGTTCTAACTCTGAATCGTAAGGTACAAAGCATTCAGATCCAATATTTCGCATAAACAAATAAAGTAAGCAAAGTAAAATTCTTTTTGGATTTTTGTTTTTTTAAATTATTTTCATTATTTTTATAAATTTTTATAGTATATATATTATCTCTAAATTTCCTAATTTATTAAATCTATTTAATTTACCTAAATTTAACCGTTACCTTCCCCACACAACGGTGTCAAAAACTTGATCCCGATTTTTATATAAAAGGTATGAAGTTGGCACCACTACAAAGCCAAAAACTTGATCTTTGTATGAAAAGTAAGTTGGGTAAAATTTATATAGTTATATGCAGTTAACAATGAGATTCTACGCAAGTATATGTATCATTATCAAGTAATAAAGGACTTTCTATTTAAGCCCTAAATATCGATCCCACAGAGAATGTGTAAATTAGAGGTGTAAATTAGCAATGATAAATTTTAATTGGAAATTTACAAAAAATTAAAAGAAATCAATGTCACTAATTTCGAATGTTGAGATTTTATCAAAACTAAAGTACTTAACTATTAGTAAAACAGAAATGCAAAGTTTAAAAAGTAACTACTAATCTACTAACTATGTTTATGTAAGGAAGATTTATTATGTGAAAAAACATTATTCCCACTACAATGAGATTCTAGTGAAATGAGATGAGATAAATGTTTATAATATGTATTGTGCCAAATAGAAGCAATTATATTACTCTACCCTGATACAGTGCATAGAAAATCATTGGTTAATCCTAGGTTTAGTCCTTAAATCCGTGGCTAAGCTATGAGGATACTGGTTCCCACTCCAGAGCTCCCACTTCCCTTCACCTGAAGGCTAACTCTCGCTAACTCTCCAATTCTACACCTAACAAAGAATTCTTCTCTATTTATTTGCACTTAATTTTATGAACAAATTTCTCTTCCATGAAATCAAATATGATCCTCACTCTGTTGTAGAACTCATACTCCATTTCCTGGATCATATGTTTCACAAAATATTTTAACAATTGAATTGGCCAGATCAAAAAGTAAATTAAGTTCGGAGTTGAAAAATCATAACAATTTATTTTTTATTTTAACAATGACACATACATACATGTTATCTCTTCATTTCACCATATCTTAGAGTAGGGAGAAAGATAGAGGGAACTACTCATACTTCATGAAAAAAACACAACAAAACACAAATTTTATATATAAAAGAATGTTCATACAATACATTTAAACAAACAAAACTTATCTGAACCTCTTTCTCAAAACAAATCTCTTGTAGTCTTTCCTTAGAAATGTAGGAAGAAATATCTCTCACTTTTCTCCTTCTCCAACACTCTTATAGAAATTTTCACACTAAACCTCACCACACAAACTCTAAACTATGAAAGAAAAATTATTAATGGACTCCAATATGGTGGTTGAATGAAGATGGATTATGAAGAATGACGAAAATGGAGCATGATGGAACGTTGTGGAGCGAAAAGGAGTCAATTTTCTGATGAATTTTGGCCCCAAATAAAGCCCAAGGTCGGTCTCCAAGAGGTGCCTCCAAAAACTCTTCAAAAATCATCCAAATACATCGAATCTTCTAGAATCGGGGGTTGAACCACCATTGGCGTCGTCGGTGTTGCCTCTGGGCGTTGCCTACGCTCAGTAAAGTATCCATCTGTTATGTTGTTCTGCGCCGTCAGCGTTACCCTTGACGCTGTCGGCGCTGAGTACTTCTTCAAAAACATCATTTTGACTCCAAATTTCATAATTTTTGCCTTAAGTTCTAAAAAACAAAAACCTGCAAGAAAACATAAAAATATCTTTCATTAAAGTGCAATATCACCAAAAATAAGTATAAAATATGGGTCTAAAAATACATATATTTTCGGTGTATCAAGGTCCATCTACATGAGTCTCTGTTGACCAGACTTTTGGGTGAGGGTTTTGGGTCTTTCATTTAGTGACTAGGATCTAGCCTTATGACTTTCCTAATGACTATCCTAGCATCTTATAAAAGGTACCCACATTCTCCTTAGATATTTCAACCAAATTTATGTTCTTTATGTTGGTTCTATATGTGATTTATAATCTTTAATGCAAAGATTAGATATTACATAAAGGAACCCTGATGAGAATCGTTATAGGACCTTTAAGCTCTATGATTGTCTTTTGTAGAATTTACACATTTGCGCATGCGCCAACTTCACAATTCAAGTGGTCGACACTTTCAATCATCAAAATGTGCATCGCATGCGCCGTTATCTGTTGAAAAACTTCAATAAAATTTTGAAACGATCGATCGAAAGCCGAAATTTTGACGAAAAATAAATTTAAAGTGTTTTTTGACCTGATTGTCGACGAGGTTGTCTGAACGACATCGGATGACGAAACGAACTGCGCCAGCGCGTCCAGAACGCCGATTTTTCCTAGAGGGCAGTTCATTTTGCTGCGATGACGAATTCAGATCAAAATACGGGGAGAGATAATTCTATCACTATTATTATTATTATTACTATTACAATAATATAATAAAAAAATAAAAACGAAATCTATTATATCTCTATTTTATCTCTCACGCGCTTATATGCAGGGATATTAAATATTTAGAATAAAAACATTATTATTATATAATAACATAATACAATATAATATATAATAATAACAATAAAATTATTATCATATCCTGTCAAATTAACTCATGCATGACATCCCTCGCACACTCTCTCCCTAGTTGGTATTATCTTATGCTCATAAAAATAAAAAAAAATACTAATAAAAACTGTCATATCTTGTTAACAAAAAAAAGAGGAACTTACGCATGGAGCATCTCTGCTCCGCATTTTTTCTCGAGCCGCACATCTTCACGTTCGCACTCGTGAAAGTGCAGGCTTCAATAAATGCAGCAATATATATATATATATATATATATATATATATATATATATATATATATATATATATATATATATATATATATATATATATATATAT
>NEWO01000380.1:53957-112586 GCA_003013225.1 Phalaenopsis aphrodite
TAATTCTACCCTGAAAATGCAGAGGATGAAGCTAGGGCCCGATTACAAAGGCTTAAGCAAACTAGATCGATTCAAGAATATATTACAGAGTTTACTAGCCAGGTTCTTGAAATTCCCGACATGTCTGATAAGGATGCTCTTTTCAACTTCATGGATGAACTCCAACAGTGAGCAAAGACTGAGTTGAGGAGGCACAATGTGCAAGACATTGTCACTGCCAGCGTGGTCGTCAAAAGTCTAGTTGACTGATAAAGAGAGTCCATAAAGCCAAAGGATGAAAAGAAAACAAATGCCAAAGAGGGGGAAGACAAGGTTCAATATAAGGATGAGAGTCTTCATGAATCAACCCCATCCAAGACAAGAGACAAGGAGAAGTCTAATAGCAAAACAAAACCATACAACAACTATTTTCTTTGTGGAGGACCTCATTGGGCAAGGGATTACCCTTAGAAGATGGCTCTGAACACTCTCCTTGCAAGCCATCAAGAGGAATAACGTGGTGATATGACGACACATGTAGGGTCTATATAATCGCTGAATAAAATGCAAGCTCCAACAAAGCCCCAAACAAAGGGGTTACTCTTTGTGGAGATGATAATAAGCGAGAAGACAACTAGAGCTAGGGTGTACATTGATGCTTCCCATAACTTCATTTCTGCCGAAGAAGCAAAGAGATTGGGTTTGCAGATGCTGACGGAGGAGGCTCCACTAAGGTGGTCAATTCAGCAACAAGGCTAATTCATGGAAAAGCCATAGTAAAGACCAGTGTTGGAGCGTGGTCAAGTAAGTTAGACTTCTCTGTCATTATGATGGATGATTTTAAAATTGTTATGGGGATGAACTTCTTGGATCAAACAAGAGCATTCCCAATGCCCTTCGCTAATAGCATGTGCAACATGAAAGGGAATCAAGTGTTTAGTACCGATAACAAGGGCTAACAAGCAGGAAGTCAAAGTGTTATCGGTCATCCAATTCAATGAGGGCATTAAAAAAAAGGAGATTTACCTGACTATTCTTCACGAAGAAGCGAAGCCCCAAGGAGGCATGCCAAGAGAAGTGGTGGAGGATTTTAAAGAGCTACCACAAAGGAGGGAGAAAAGTCATTCGATTAGGATGGAGCCAAGGATTAAACCACCAACAATGAAAATCTCATTGCATGACACCCCTCTCCCATATCACCATGGAAAAACCTAATTTTGCCAAGAGAAAACAAAGGAAGCAGGTCTGAGTGCCAAAAGGAAGCCACAATGAGGGGATTGCGAGCTTAGGTGGGGGAGAGTGTCACGCTCTGCCATCTTAAAAAAAAATGATAAGGTAAACTTGAGAAAAGAAAATTCTTGAGAAGCCCATAATAAAGAAAGCAATCAAAGAGACTCTAGAAAAGTTCAAGACATTATAGAAAAAAACTAGAAAGAAGGAGAGTAATCCAGACAACTCTAGAAAATTCTACCTCATTCTAGAGAATAGTCCAAGAATAAACTCATGAATAATTTAAAAGATCTGGGGCCATGTATATATATAAGAATGGTGTTGACATATCTAGAAAATACTCTTTTCTAAGGTAATCTAGAAAGTTCCTAAGACTTGGGAGAGGACTATAAATAAGAGTCCCTCCACTCATTTGTAACGATCCAAGAAAGGATCCAAGGAAACCATCCAAGCTTCCAAGTTTTCAAGTGTTATAATTCTTCTTTCTTAGTGAAATGTTCCTTTCTCCAATACTTTTCCCTACTCTTCTTAGAATGTTTTGTGCTTACAAGTGCAAGTGTTGTGAGAGATATTAGACTGATTTAGTGCTAAGGAAGAGCGCTAAAGTCGCACGGGTGACTTAAGATAAATTAGTCCATGACATGCTGCTCTCTAAGCTTCAAAACATGAAAAAACATTAAGAATTTGCTTCATCTTTAGGACTGTCTTAAAAATAAAAATGACATTTTTATCATTAGAATTCCCAGTGGCGGCGACAACCATCAAAATGACAATGTCGCTGGAAGAGGGGAGGATCTAGGCGAGCGTTTAGGGCTGAGAGGGGGAGCCACGCCGTAACAGAAATCTTCAAGTGTAAATTTTAATTTTTTTGGCCTCATATGTAATAAGTATTATTTGGATAGGTCTATATGTAAAAACCCTTAAAAAACATTAACCCAAAATTATGATTTCATCATTTTAGGCACATGTACATTACTTTGGATGGAATTGCTAGATATCTACGTCCGGAAAAAATAGTACATCAGTACTACGCACGTAGGGGAACGTGCGTACCCAATAAAATCACGTGACGATATCCCGCGCGACGCAGAAAAAAAAAAACAGCGGGGCTTACGCAGCGGAATCATACTCGCTCCAATGGTAACATACTTATTACCATAAATTGTGTATTAGCGGCATAATCTAATTTCCATTCGAAAAACTGAAAGCGCAGCTAATAAAGTCGGGGATAAAGATGAAGAAGCCTGAAGAAAGGACCTTGTCCTCTTCTGCCATTTCGGACACAGCGCTTTTTTCTTCTCTTTCTTCTCGTCGGGTGGGCCTACCAGTCTCCATCGAGATGGCTTCCGCCACCGCTGAGAACCTCCCGCGAACAGTCTTTCTTGGCGTTGACGTCGGGACTGGCAGCGCTCGAGCAGGTGGATCATTTGTCCTTGTTTATTTGCGGAATAATTATGACGTTGAATTTTTTTGAGGCGCTAGACCTTTTTTTCTGCTTATCGGAAGAATCACGCCTTATTCAAATTGTGTAGACATTCGTTTTGATCTTATAAAGTTGTTTTGAAACTAGCTAAAAGTACCCATATTTATCCGATTTCTGATTGTTTCATTTTGTGTGGAGAAAACTACCATTGTATCTTCTTTTTACAACGTTCTGCAAATTATCTGTATTTAAATTCCCGTTTTTGTTGTATACCAATAAAGTTTTGCATCCTAGGTAATTTTCTATGCATTTGGAGTTGGCCGAAGTTATTTATTCTCTTTCCAGTAGAGGCCACTTATGATTTGTTGTGGTATAACTCCATTATTGTTGGATCATTAATTGTAACTGGCTTACATCACCTAGGGAATGGCTCGTCAAAGGAGAAGAATTAGGGTACAATAAAATGAAAGAAGACAGAAAAAATCTCTTAATTATGGAGATGAAAACTGGAAACATCTAATGAAATTCCTTGACATCAAGCCCAAAAGATCCCCCACCCTTTGCCTAACCTCTTTTATTTGTAGTTTTGGATAAGCCCTAGGGATAGTTACATAAATAACTATACAAAAAAGAGAAAATATATTGAGATGATAACAATGATATAGTAAGGTGTAGTGCATTTATATAGTATAGCACTGCTCGACTATATGAAAATTGATAAAGTTGTCATGATTTGCCTAGTTAGCTCGCCGAACTGATTTGACAAATTAACTGGCAATTGTTTTAGCCAAACAATCAGACTAAACTGATAATTGTCATATTATATGACTGAGTTGGTTGAAGTCGGTTAAGCGAGTTTGTCAAGTTGTCTTGCTGAATTGGTTGAATTTGACCGCTATTTTGTGCTTCATCCGAATATACTTATGATATTTTCATTAGGTGTCACTCCTGGAACTGACCCATATATTGAACTTGGTTATTGGTTTTTTATTTACATATTTAGTTTCTCGATGCTTTATCGATTTGACATTAAATCTGCAAAAATAATAAGAAATATAATAATTTATTCAAACTAATTAATTAATTAATTAATAATACTCTTGTGATTCATGACCCTCCCCTTTTTATTCTTTATAAATAGATCATAAAGGTAGGGGGCACCACTCATTAAATTCACTAATATGATAAACTGCTGAATTGTTGTGCATACATCTTGTTGCTATGTATGAAATGATCTTTTTTGTATCGAGGACTTGAAATAAATATTTGGTGTACTTTTTCTCTATTTGCAAATTTTTCCACTTGATGAATTTGCCTTCTAATAAAATGTGTTGCTTAATGAATGTATGTCAACTAGGGGTGTCAAAAATTGACCCGACATGCCAACTCAACTCAAAGTCGACTCGAAAAATCCGGGTTAGGGTTGACCCAAATATTTTTTGAGTTTGGTTCGGGTCAGAGAATTCGGGTCGGGCTTGGGTTGAACCTGAAAATTGAAACATGACCCAAATAAACACAAAATTTCAGGTTAGCGGGTCAAGTTCAGGTTCAGGTCTTAGTTTTCAACTCGTTTATTATTTGGATTAGGTTCGAGTTGACCCTATTCTGATTGAACCAGAACCCTAATTGCTGACCCGAATTGACACCCCTAATGCCAACTATTCTTTTATCAATTGACTAGTTTGGAATAATCACATACTAATGTCCAGTAAACTCGAGTCAACTAGTGAGTAACATTTTCAAAGTGACTTCATAATATATAAGTTCCATGACTCGGGTGCTCCCCTAGGACCGGGCGCAGTAGGAGACGAACAAGCTTGTTGTCTTGGATCGGATTTCTGGCTTAGTTTAGCAGCTCTAGGTGTCGTTTGCCCCTAGCCTTCATAGGATTTGCCTTCCAACTGATGCGGGGCCCAATCTTAATTTTTCCTAGGTTATATATTTGTTTTTTGATGTTTTATGGTTCCGTTTTTCGTGAATTTTCTGTCGGGACAATTGTCAGCTTTCCAAAGTTTTCTCTCCTAGGGCTATATCCATGGGTGAGTGGTGCTTTGGTTTTATCTCTTTTTGAGGTGGTGATTCTTCTCTAAGGGTCGAGTGGTGCTCCGACTGTATTTCTCTAATGAGGTGGTATTTATCCTCGATTTTCCCATCCTCCGCACTCTTCCCCTCTGACTTGCTGCCGCCATCTCGGAAACACCACTTCGCCCTTTTCCTTGCTGCCAACACCCCTAAACCGCCTTCTTCCACGTTGCCCCATATAGAACATCATTCTTCTTGCCGGCCTGTAATCCATAGCCCTTTCTCTTTGCTGCCCCTAGCTGCCAAATCTCCCACTTCACCGCAGCTGCTCTTCCAGGCATTCCACTTTGTTGCCATCATATTTCCTGCCCCTCCTTTCCATTTTCAGCAACCCCACAACCCATTCCCGCCACTTGCTACCATTGTCTGACCACCTAGATGACCCCCACCACCACAGGATTGAACTCTAATGTGAGTTTGATATGCTTTGTATTTCCTATTTCAATGTGTGCTTGGTTATAACTGCATATCTGGTTTTTTTAGTAATTATATTTGCGTTTCTATTTTTATTTTGGTTAACTCCGATATCATTCTGTTATAGCAGATTCCTCGAACACCTTTAGCGACTGAGACATTGTTAAGAATTTTCTTGCCGAATGTGCGTAATGCATTAGATATGGATAAATTTAGAGGTCGAATTCAAATGTTTCATTAGTTCTCTTTTGAAATTAATTCCTAACATCAACTTTAGTTGGTAAATCAAAAGGAGTATTTAGAAAAGTTTCTTATTTCAAGTATATACATATAAGCAATCTTTAGATATATCATTTCCTAAACAATTTTCAAAGAAAAAATAGAATAAAAGACTTTATCAAGTGCTAACTATCCTTCGCGTATGGGCCTCTAGCTCGTCGATAAACTCTTGTTCTAGGGGCTTTTGGCATTGCAATTGGGGGTGGTTATGCAAATTTTCAGTTTATCCTTAAATTAATATTTTTTATTTCATTTTGATCAAGGTAGACATTTTGGTCTAATTAATTATCATAGATTTTAAAGGAAGAAATTCTTTAGAGCTAACCAAAATTTGATATGTTTCAATTTTGTTTATCTTGATTTGTACGATATATATTTATTTTGAAAGACAAACTCATTTTATGAGTTCCCGAGTGTTAAAATCTAAAAAAAATTGTATTTAGTTGTTTAAGGAAAAGAATATTTTTAATTTATCTTTGGTCTATGTCCTCAAAATTTATTTACTAGTTTGTATCTTCAACTTATATGCTCCTAGTTTAAGTTATTATTGAATTATATATGATCATATTCATATTGGTGCAGTTTACCAAGTGCCAAATTATGAGCTGCCAAGTCGGTTTTCTTTAGCATTAAGCCCCCTATTTTAAATTACTTTTGTTTTATATTAGAGTTGTAATATTTTATCACTCTTAATTTCTTATTTTTCACAGAAGATTGAATGCGTCACATCTCAAGCAAATTTAGCATCGTTTTTATCCCGTCATTATTCACATGCTCCCATTTGTCAAGCTCATTCTCCTTAAAACTTGATACTACTATCTGACTATGCACATTATACTTAACTTGTAACATAGCTTCTACTCCATGAGAAAGCATAAAGGGTGTTTGCCCAATGGTTGTAGTTTTAAGAGCTAAACTGGTTGATCATCCTCTCATCTATATTCCTCAACTTCAATAGTAAATCAGTAAGTTTATTATCTTCTCTGAATATATGTTTAATCTTAAATTATTCAATTTTTCCATTTTCATTCTTTATTTTGAATAAATATTTTTGCATAATATATTCCTAAGTCTCATAAAGCCGTTCACTTGATTTACCACAAGTTGATAATCTAATTGAAAAATTTAAATATTTCACTCCAACATTTGAAGCAAATCTTAGACCATTAATGAGTACTTCATACTCAGCTCGATTATTTGTGATTTCAAAACATATATGAACAAGATGATATAGTAAAATCTCGACCGGAATTTGGAGCACCATTCCAATATCAACCCACTATCTTTTAGAAGCCCCATCTACTATTAAACTCCATAAAAATTATCTTTTGGAATTATTTCCTTATGATCGGTTCTAAATTCAAAAAAATCAGCCAAGAAATTGGCCAATGTTTGTACTTTGATAACATTTTTTGGTGCATAAGAAATATTGAACTCGTTCAACTTAATTACCCATTTAACTAATCTATAAGAATGATCCAATTTAGCAAGGACTAATTTTAAAGGGTGGCCAATGATGACCTATACCAAAGGTAGGGGGTGTAAATGAGTCGAGCCGATCTTGAGACATGCCCAACTTTAGTTCAGTTCATTGTTATAATATAATCTTGAGCTCGAGTTCAACTCATGGTACTAACAACAGCCTTACTAGCTGTTTCGGGAGCTCAAATGAAATTTTAATGGCAGCTTATTAGAGAACTCATGAGCTACAATTAAATTTTCATGGGTGCTCACCAAAAAAGTCAACTAAATGATCAATGACAAGAGAGGAGATGTGCCGTGGTAGTTCAATAAAGAAGCATCGTCATGATTGAAATCTGATTAGTTGTGCCAGTCGTAGGACTGTAAATGAACCAATGCACTTGATGTGAGCTCAAATTTGGCTCGATTAATGTTCAATTCTGTTTGTTTAAAATATTAAATAAATAAGTTCAAACATTTTTTAAAACACAGCTTCTTACCTATCTAGGTGGGCCGCTCCCCCTTCATGCGGACTGTGGTGAACATGTCACCCAGCCGATGCCTGCCACTAATTTCAAAGATTCAGAGGATCTGGTGGTGATGCTCTGGCAGCCTGCTGAAGAACCTCTGTAACGTAAAAAATAAACAATGTTATTTGGTATAATAAATAAATTAAAATTACAATTCTAATTCAAATTAAATGATCTTACTTTGAACTCCCGAAATTACATGTCCTGAGTGACAATTGTGGGGATGAATCTGGAGAAGGAAAATTTATTTATACAAAAATTATTTAAAATAAATAATGAACATAATCTAATGCTAAAGATAACGTACTGGCCTCCCTTTGCAGAATATGTACCCTCGCAAAGGCGGGAGTTGAGGGGCCAGGCTCATTGGAGGAAAAAGTTGAAGTCTGAGTAGGAGGTAATTCGAAAGTGGGTGTAGTGAGCGTGACTTTTGTTAGGGCTGTCGAAAAAGCTTGTCGTTCGCGAATAGCTCGTGTTCGGATCGTTTAATAGCTCGTGTTCGGATCATTTAATAGCTCGTGTTTGATTCGTTCGTTGAGCTAATGAACTGAAGACAAATAATTTTTTGAGCTCGATTTATAAACGAGCCGAACACGATCAAAGACTGGTTGGTTCGTGTTCGGCTCGAAATAATAAAATATTAATATTTATTTATATCCTTTTTATATTAAATTTTTATGTATTAAAAATTGCTAAATTTTATTATTTTTAAACTTTATTTGGGTAGTATAATTATAATAAATATAAGTTTAAGTGTTAGATAAATAAATATATAGGATTGAGGTGATATCTATGTAAATGGGCTGAATATAAAGCATATTTTTGATTTAAGGTTTAGATATGTAAATACATATGAGTTGGGAGGTATGCATGTAAATGCCCTAACAATTTTAAAAAGAAAAAATATTGGTTGTGCTCCCTCAACATATTCTTCTCCATGTTACGTCCCTTATTTTTTTGTCCCACATCGGATATTTACTTAAGGTGGTTATTTCATTATTGCTTAAATATTGAATGAAGCATAGGAGAACATTATGTTGGAGTTTGGATTGTACTTCCCAAGGCTTGAATTTAGCTCAAATTAAAGATGAGGCAATTTGACCAATTCAAATAAAATTGTGCAGAATATGAAGGTAATCTTTTCCATGTGTGTTCCTTCAGTTGAGTTGAACATAAATAATAATAATAATAAATTTTAATGTGCTTGGCAAGAAAAAGTTTTGAGTTCACTCAAATTTGGTTGGCTCATTTACAAGCTAAAATATTAAGCTCAATTTGAATAATTTCAGCCAAATTCGAACAAATCGAGTCGAACACAAACATATATTTAACGAACAATTTCGAACACGAGCTGATTTCAAACACAAACATTTTCAAACGAGCTAAACACCAACAAGAGCTCAACTCGCTCATGTTCGGCTTGTTTACACCCCTAAATATAGTAGACAGGGTTGTAACTTGTAGTCGATACTTAGGTGTGGCAGTAGTAACAAGTGTGGAAACGAGTGTCGTAGCAGATGTGGCAGCAGTGGGGGCTACAATTGTGGTAGCAAGTACAATATCAGGTATTGGAGCAGGTGTGGGAGCCCATACGGAAGAAAACAACCCCTTTTCTGTCCTGTAGGTGGTCTTTGTATTGTCTAAAATATGGGGTTTCTCAGGTGGCCACCTGCCCACATGCGGCCTTCTACATTAGGAAAGTGTTATTGGTAAAATTAATATTAATAACAAAAAAAATAATGAGCAGCATACACAAGTAAAAAGAGGAAGATGCAGAATCAAAGTATGAAACATGTGGTAAAAACATTTAAAGCAAAAAATAGCAGGAGAAGAATGACATAAGTAGCAAAAGTAACCACAGAAAGTTGCAAAATCAAAGTAAGACACATGTCCCAACTACATCTAAAAAACAACAAAACAAAAAAAAAGGTAAAAGAAATCACTAATCCAAACTTACATACCATTTTTATTATGTTTCATTGGAGAAGCCCGTTGTTGATGATTATTGTAAAATATCTTTTTCGATGTCATCATCATTGTCATCCATAGTATGATGAACTTCTTCATAAATCCCCGTGGTATCCTCTAGTACAAATATTTCTTCGTTTGTACAAGACTGAATGCAAAAATCTGACATACCTTGCTCTTAGTGAATCAGTTCAATAATACTTTTTATGTCAATAATTTTTCTTGATTTATTCTTCATAACTACAACCCAATCAACTTTATCCCCTTCTCTACCTGGGTATCAAAGGTAATAAACCTGGATAGCTTGACGTGCTAGAATAAATGTATCAAACTTTCGTATATCTTTTATTTATTTTGACTTCGGTGATATCACAAGGGATAAGTGTTTGTGTCCTCAATTTAGAACAAGATCAAACTACTCACAGTTAAACAAATAGACAGTGTGCATAACATTACCCGGATATTGCAATTGAAATACTTCTTCAAGTTTGCTATAATAACTGATCTCAGTATCTATGTGTTTGTTTTCTCTAACACAAATGTTACAATTATACGTCTTCTTTTCTTCATAAAAGGAACTCGTGTGAAATGTATAACCGTTTACATCAAATATCTGTCACGTAGTAACACTGCAATTAGGCCCCATACAAGTCCTACATTTAATCTGTTTGAGAACCATTGTTCTGAAAGCATTTTTGGTTGACATGACTGTAATACCCCTAAGTATATAAACACAATTCAGTTTAGTCTTCCAGTATGGAAGATCCCAAAAAATACTTCGCTTAGTCTAGTTGTGTGTAACTCCGAAATATGGAAGATGAGTTGAAGCTAATTCTGGTTTCTCGGTGATCTTTAGTACTTCACTGATCATTAACAATAATTTGACTCTAGTTATCCTAGGGGGTGGGATTCATCTTTTAACCCTATTTTTGAAGAATGTATCTCTGTTTCTTCTGAATGGATCGCGGTCCATAATTCTTCGATGTCAGTAGAACCAACTATTTTTCTTTCCTTCAAGGTAAATGTCTTCGGCATATCATGCAGTAAGGACAAACCAATTTCCCGACTGTGCTTCAAACAGAGAGCATACCATAAACTGGATTATCACTAATCGTCCACATAAGAGCAGCTTTGAGTTGAAAATTCTGCTTTGCGGCGATATTATAAATAAGTATACTTATTTCCCATAACATTTGAAGCTCATAAATCAGAGACTGTAAGCAGACGTAAAATTTTCTCTTTGGGCTATGCGGACCCGATTTTATCAATGTAAGAAATAATAACAACACGATCATGCACATATGAGGGCCATATTGTACAACGTAATGATTATTGACCAACATGAATACGGTGCTGTGGCGTGACTATACGGGGTGAACCCATCTGCGCATATGCTTACGTGCTTCAACTGCAGAGTTCAAATAACTACAATTGAAATGTCTCTAGGATTCACCATGTGACAGATGACTCATTCAATTAGCATCAACATATTTAGTACCGTGCCATGTCATATGAAGAGTTCTAATGATAAAAGTGAACAACTTCTGAAGCCGACGTATAAGCGGTAAGTAAAATAAACGATTGTATGAAATAGTTTTCCGATTTTTACCCTTTCATTTAAATTTATTAGCACCAGAAAATCAACATTTCGTCTCAACTACATTAACTTTATAATATATCATGCAGTCGCTAACTTAACAATCTATTTTCTTAGATAGTAACCCCAACTTTGACACTAGTTTTTGGGTTCTGTACAGGTCCTTCGGAACTAAATTCCCTTTATTGTTTGTCTCCATCAATAATATTGTTATCTGATTGAAATATTCTCCAAACATGTTAAAATCAGATTTGATGCTCAACATTCTCAGTGTTACTGATAACTCTATATGTGTTGTGCAACCATCACATAAAGGTTGTTGTGCAACGTTCATTAACTCATAGAATTTTTGCACTTCGATGTTCAATGTTTCATTTTTGAGTGGAACACTTTTAACAAAAATGAGCTCCGCGAGCATAATGAATTATTTTTTCGTATGTGCCGAGATCATATTCTTCTATTGGAGGGGTACATAATTGGTTAAGGCACTTATTTGATCGTACTGAATTTCTGATTCTTTCTCACTATGAATAATTTGGTTTAAATTATTTGCGGTAAAAATTCAATTTTACTTCTTCGGAATGTAGATACGTTTGTTTTTTGTGCTTCGCACAATGACATCATAACTTTCCCTCTGAACGACAAATGGGTAGCTATGATGTCGCCTGCACAAATTCCTCAACAACATTCAAGAACTCATCAATGAGCTTTTTTTCGTCAAGGATATAATATAATCTGTCATACATCTAAGATCTTAAATTTTGAATATCTATCTGTAAGATAGATATAATTATATAGATCAGTACAACTCTTGGAGAAATAAATGTTACATGCTTACCAATAACTAAGGGCTTCGAATTCTCTTTTAGAGCAAAACTGAATTTAAGATTGTTTAATTGAAGCCTAAATCCAAAAATCGCTCTGGCTCAACGTAAATTTGGGAGTTATTAAATCTGATCAAGAAATGAATTTAAGGGGATCACATGTTAAAGTATTAAATCCCATAATAAAATGCCAAATATTTCATACGACTTTATATGGATCTAAATGAAATCATTCGAAACATAATTTTGGATTTAACATCACTAGATTTAATATATTCGTATTTATTAGATTTAGTAAATTCTACTTTACTTAAATCATAGGTGCAACCAAACACTTTCTTGAAAAGATGCATTACTGACATGTCAAGCACGTATATGGGGTTTAGAAAAAGTACTATTCACGTATATTTATTTATTGGAGATTAGGAAAGTTCTCATTTAAGAAATAAAGTAAACTATTATGAAAGAGAGGAGCTAATTTATATTTCTTCCTCATGTTCTTTTTCTCTGTCCTTTCTTGTCATTTTCATTCCTTCTATGATTCAATTTCTATTAAGAACGTTGAAGTTTCTCTACCGTTAGCCTAAAATCAACATTACCATGAACTATGTATGATACCAAAGTTAACCCAAACCACATTAGTAAAATCAAATATTATTACTGGAATATTGTATATAAACATTGTTATAATTTTTTCTATGCTCATTCTAGGTACCTCACTACAAATAAGAAGAAAACCACCGGTCCACAACCATCTTGCATACAAGCAAATGAGGAAACACACTAAAATGAGGAAGAATGACGTGAATAGACTTACCTTTCTCAATGTATTTTGATAGAAGCGTGGCAGAAGGATGAGAAATATGAGAGTTTTGGTGGTCTCTATAAGCCGCGTTCCAATCGTTCCTTCCCAGCTAGCTCTAATGGCGACTGCATCGCGCAAGAAGACGATGGTTTTGAGTGAAATCGGGAGTGAGATGGAGAAAAGCAAGGGCCGGTAGAGAGAAGATAGAGGGGGATGGTGCGAGTGTTTCGGGCAGAGGAGAGGGTGCAAAGAAGAAAAGCAAGATTAGAGGTGCGGTGTATGAATATTAGGGTGTTTGCGTCATATTTTCGTCACTTTTGCATCAGACGTATTCTACGCAAACGTTCGCAGTGAACTTTTCGTCATCTTTGCATTGAATGTCAGCTGTCTGCAATAATGGAAATTAGGGAGTTATTAGGATTAATTAATATATTAGTTTTACTAATTTTTCAACATTTTATATTTCCCCATACATTTAAAATTCATACAGTGTTATATGTCAATTTGATTTTCGACATGGTATAAAATTAACTCAGTTGAATTCTGACGGATACAAAAAATTGGATTATATTTCATAACTGTCAAAATTTTATATATTTTTTTTAAAACTGGGTTTTACAGGTTCATTGTTTGAACTGTTTTTATTTGGGCTAAACTTGAATTGGCGTGTCGATTGGCTACCTTGATTTTGCATGTATAGATTTAGAATTCGTCTTGGGACAAATTAAAGAAGAGACAGGTTCACAAAAAAAAAAAAAAAAACAAAATGAATAAAAGAAAAAGAAAATAAAAGTTGGTTTCTTACAGTTAACATCTAATCTAAGGTTCATATTTAAATCCAGTAATTAGACAATATGTTGTGAGTGGTCATCAATTTTGGGGAAAAAAAAAAGAACAACTCGATATAGTGGTCACCTTCAAACTGTTTATGCCAATCATCTGTTTGATTTTCATTTTTCAATAATGCGCTTTTATAGTTAAGACTGGTACATATGTTTGGATGCGATGATAAATTACCAACCCATATGAGCACAAAGTCTACAAGCACAATAAAAAATGCATTTTTGTTGGTTCACATCATTCTTTTTTAATTTAATTTAAATATTAGTTAGTCGGAAACTATAGTTGTGTCCTTGACAATTTATTTTAGAGCTATATCAAATCATCAAAATTTTGCAGCCTATCATAGAATATGTTCGGCTTCATTTGAAGTTATAATCTGATGCACACAAGGCAAGACATATTGTTTGTATGATGTAGCATGTCTGTTGGCTCAAGGTTCCTTTGTGTTGTTGAACCTAACAGGACTTTAGTCGGAGGTGGCATGTGGCCTCTTCAGTGGGCAATTTTCCATAAACTTCCTGGTATTTATATGTCGTGGCTTTTCCTTCAATGAAGCGTGTGTGATAATTTCTTGATTTATTTTGGTCATTATAAATAGAGTTCTGATGCATGTAGAGGGAACATTTGGCTGATGAATAAAAATAATTCTCTGGATCCACAAATCATTGTACTTGTGGATTTCATTTCCTTATGTGAGTTTAGAAAATTATTGAAGGGACTTCTCCAATGACTTAGTTTGTTTTTCATTTTTCTGTCTCTCTTTTCATAGGTATTTTTTATTATTCGTTGAAAATGAGATTGAGCTTTATCACATTTTCTTCATTCTTATTTTCTTTTATTTTCTGTGAGATTTCAATCATGTGCTTCTAGTCTTTGATTTCTAGTTCAAAGCCTTTCAATATTTTTTGAAAATTGCTTTTAATTTTTTTTCTGTTGGATTGAAGGTAGTGGATAAATTGTAAAATTTGTAGCTTCTCGCAAAATTTGCATTTTTGTTGCATTTTTTTTTTCTATATTGTATATTAGTTTTGTATTATAAAATCTGGACTTTTAAGATGTCTTACATTAATGTGTCTTTAATGAAAATGATGATTTTGAGTCTTAAATGTTTTTTCTTTTAGATTTGATTTTGTATTAATATATTTTCTTATGACTCTTTTTCTATTACTCATTGCAGGACTCTTCAATCAGGAAGGCAGGCTGTTGGGTTCTGCAAGCAGTCCGATTCAGATTTGGATGGAAAGGGACTGCATTGAGGTAGCAAAACCTTACCATTCTTAAATTCCTTCTGTTGAAGCTGCTAATTCTGAGATGCATTCTAACTGATGTTTTTTTTTTTTGTGTTTATCTAACCAGCAATCATCTACAGATATTTGGCATGCTGTATGTGCGGCTGTTAAAATAGCATGCTCCTCGGCAGAAGTTACAGCTGAGGAAGTTGTTGGTTTAGGATTTGCAGCAACTTGCTCTCTTGGTTGTCACCTTAACGCTCAATCTATCCACATATTTATGCTTGGAGAAAAGTGCCAAAATAGTCCCCTGACTATTTACATGAACTCATTTTAATAGTGTTTATTATTGTTTATACTTTACTTAATAAAAGAGATGAACATATTATTACTTATAAGAATAGATCTAATAAAACACAAATTGGTTATTTTTTTATGAAAAAAAAATCGTTGAGAATGTAAAGATTGTAAGATTATTCCAAGTGAAAATTTAAGTACTCAATATTGATTATTATTTCTAAATTTTAAGATGAGGAGTTGGAAGAAGAAAATATAATGAAACATTGTTATAAAATTATATAGAGACATTTAAAAGACACAAATAAAATTATTTTTATCAGTAAACTTCAAAATTTTAAGATTTGGTGTATTCATAAAAAAACTAATTATATGCAGTATAAAGTAACAGACACTATTAAACAAATGACAAAAGATAGTACTTGGAGAATCAAAAGTAAATTTTTTTATAATTAAGAATAGTTGATTGTGAAACAATTGTATGCAAGAAAAGATAGAATATAAGAAGTTTTGTTATAAAAATTGGTTTAAATGTAAAATTTTAAAAAAACAAGAAAAAATATAAGATGACTCGTAGGGAGTTCATTGGAACAATTTGTTATATTAAGAATTCTTTTTTAGTTATCTTTATAATATAAGAAGTTTTGTTATAAAAATTGGTTTAAATGTAAAAGCTTAGGAAACAAGATAAAATATAAGGTGACTCGTAGGGAGTTCATTAGAACAATTTGTTATGTTATGAATTCTATTTTTAGTGGTCTTGATAATAATTTGGATACTTAAAAGGGTGAAAGATAAATATATAAAGAAACAAATAAAGATAAAAGTAAATTAAAGATGTAATTCAAGTAAAGTTTATTAAAGTGAAAATAAAAGTGCTTTTCTTAGAAGAAGATATTCAACATAGGTGTGTGAGATATTTTGATAAAATTTTAAATGAAGTTTTTGAAAATACTGTGGACCTTAGTGAACTTAATATCATTAATAATAGTAAAACTTTTTATTTTTACGGTCGCATTAGTGAAAAGAAAGTTGAGGAGGATTGATCAAGCATTTTTCTATTTTAGTTGGATTACACCAAGGATCGACTTTAAGCCCATCTCTTATTTCTTTAGCTATGAATGCTTTCACTGGAAATTTACTGGAGAATGTGCCTTGGTTCATGCTTTTTGCTGATGATAACCTTCTTGTGGATAAGACTATCGAAAGAGTTCAAGAAAATCTTGAAGTATGGAGGTCTACTTTAAAATCTAAAGGCTTTTGTTTGAGTAGATCTAAAACTGAATACATGGAATGTAATTTTACTAGTAGTAAATCTAGTGACAGAGTTGTAACAATGGACAATCAAATCATTAAAAGGAGTGAACGTTTTAGATATCTCGGGTCTATTGTTCAAAGTGAGCCTGATATAGATGAGGATGTTATTAGTAGAATTCAAGTTGGATGGTTGAAGTGGAGGAATGCATCGGGCCAATTGTGTGATAGAAAAGTACTAAGTAGTTTTAAAAGAAAAATTTTGTAAGATGGTGGTGAGACCTGCAATGTTATATGACACAAAATTTTGGTCTATAAAAGAGAAGATAAAATTAAGTTAAGTGTTGCTGAGATGAGAATTTTTTGGTGGATGAGTGGCTTGACACTTAGAGACAAAATGCAAAGCGAATGTATCCGTGAAAGGGTTGGTGTAGCTCCAGTGGTGGATATGATAAAAAAAGAGTCATCTTACATGGTTTGGTCACATTAAAGTCCGACAATCTGATGATCTGATTAGGAGAGTAGATGTTTTTGATTCAACTTATGTTGAGAAATATAGAGGTAATCTTAAAAAGGCTTGGGCATGTTATATAAAGATAATCTTAATCTATAGAATTAAATGAAAATACGACACTCAATAGGAGACAATGGAGAAAAAGGATTCATGTAGCCTACCCCACTTAGTGGGATAAAGGCTTATTGTTGTCGTTGTAGCCTATATATATGTCAAATTAGTCTCTAGACTCTTTTAATACGGGCTAAAATAGTCCCTAAAGATGACCATTTTAGCTCCCATTAATAGAGTTTGGAGAATAAATTGGCATTTTTATAGACTTTGGGACTAAAATGCCTCCCCTACAAAGAGAAGGGACGATTTTGACACTTTTCTCTTCATACTTGGTTTTCCATGATTTGCACTGTGCTATGTAATTCATGTCACTGTGTTAATGGTGGCATAGTATGCAGTTGCTGTTGATGCGGATGGATCTCCAGTTTCAGTTTCTTTGAGTGGGGATGAACGAAGAAATATCATAGTATGGATGGATCATAGGGCTGTAAAACAAGCTGAAAGAATCAATTCACAAAGATCCCCTGTTTTACAGTATTGCGGAGGGTCCGTCTCTCCTGAAATGCAACCCCCAAAGGTGAAATATAATTTGAAACTCACCAGAAAATTGAAGTCCTTTTCAAATTTAATGAGCAGTAAAAATATATTGCACAAACCCAATTCAATGTTTTAAGATTTAAATGCCCCATTCTTTGTCAGATAAGTATTTCTTCATCTTTTGCCATATATTTCATTGTTTTAAGTGATGTAACAAAGTTACATTTGCTTGCAGAGGAGTGAATTCTATTATACCGTGTTGATGCTTTTGTGTAGACATATAAGAAGAGAACAGAGAAGTAAATTAGCAGACTATTCCTAATTATGATGATATAATACACCAATGAAATTATGTTTTTAATTTACTGTCCTATTATAACACTTTCACATTTATTGTTTTTATGATAATACTCCTTTTCAAGCTAGAGCATGTATATGAATAATTTCTAAGTTATTACAAAGATGGAAGCAATTAAGAGGTCATAAAGCTTAGGCAAACATATCGACTAATTGTTCTTTTACTAGAGACGAGCATAGCGATGATGTATATTGGCAAGGCTTCACCTCAGGTGAAACGACAATCTAGTTCAATTTGTTTGTTTCTTTTTGGCAAGATAGGGTTGCTTGCATTGTCGATAGTTAGTTGATTATCACAGTTAAGAATCATAGATTGAGTAATAAGATTCCAAATTATTCTACAAGAAATTTAATCCACATCATTTCACAAGTGGAATGAGTCATGATCCCATATTCAACTTATGTAGAACATTTAGCTATTTCTTTTTAACTTTTACGATGCAAGATTTTCACCCGTAAGATATGAAGTACTGAGATGTATTTTCAATGCTCAATAGATTTGTAACATAGTTTGTATTGAAAAAACTTCGATCCTTAAATGATTATTTTTCTGGTTAGTTCGACTCTTTATAGAGAGTTTTTTAATACATATTGAATTCTTCTAATGTCATCTTCATCTTCTTTAAATTCTGCTCTGCATATGCTAACAAACCATTCAAACAATAGTGGGTATATCTGTTTTAGTGATATTCAAATAGGTATGTTTTGAGAAGCATTTTTAAAGCTTTCATCATCTTCAAGTCATGGATTAAGAAGTTGCTCGAATTGCCTTCCTCACCATGTGCCACCCAAAAATGTACCTGACGCTTATGTCTTAATTGTTTAAGTGATGTTTGTATCTTTTTTAATTGAGACATACGCCTTGAGATTTTATTCCTCTAGGGTTTTGAATATAATGCCTTAAAATTATGGTATAATAAGATTTTTTTTTGTTATATGACATCTTAATATAACTAATAAATCTTATAATAAGTTTTGGTTGCAATTTTTTAGGTTGGGATTTTGATGAGAAAGAGAGAGAGAGAGAGAGTTGCCAATGGTTGTGATCATAGACTTGTGAGTGAGGAGCATTGCGAACGGGAAGGGCTACGCGGTAGGAGCACTATGAGTGAGGAAGGGTGAGTCTAATAGCAGTCGAGTGATTGCGTGTTTTTTTGAGCTGAACGGGTAAAGTCATTTTTTCACAAAATTTTTTTTGATGTATTTTAATTATTTTTCTTAATTATATTTTATTTGCATTTTTAGTTTGTTTTTTAAATTTTGTTTTAATTATTTTATTTATTTATTTTTTAACTAATAGTGAATTGAGTTAATCTGTTGAGGACTTATGATACATCTATGTATTATTTTTAATTTGAGTTTTTTTTTTTGCTTAGAGGCTTATGCTTCAATTGGCCTAACTTCTCACCTCACTACATTAAGAAAAAATGCCTTAATTTTTATTTAACCTTTTTAAAAGTTGCTTTGGATTGTAGAGTCTCCATGGGAATGTTAGTTGTTTGCAACCAAAAAGGTTTGTATCACATTTGCTTTAATGGGAATTAGTTTCATTGTTATATAGAAAATTGATGTTAAATTATCTGTGATATTTCAATTCTTTAGTAGTAAATGTTTTTAGATAGTATTTCATTCAATTAATGTATGGATTATCACTTTCAATTAGTATAATATTATCAATGCATACAAGAAGAGTCAATTTGCTTTTTAAAAGTGTCAAATAAAGATAAAGTGACCAACAATACTACTTAGTTCATATTAGCAAGAATTTGTGGCGTTTGATGAACATGATAAGGATTTTGTTCTCAATTTATATATTACTTTTTGATGTTTGCATATATTTTTTTTCTCCTATGCAATATATCCAAAAGGTTGTTCCATATAAATAACTTCAATGAGATGCTATAGTGAAAGACATTACTGATGTCCTTGAGAATAAACATTGATTAATGTTAGTAGAGGAAAAAATACTAAAATAAATCACTCGTGCAGTTTGGGAAATATTTTTGAACTTGTAACAGCTGTATAAAATATAATATAATAAATATATAAAATAAAATAAATAAACAAATGATTCAATTAGAATGGTTTGAAAGATGCGGCTGTGTCGATGGTTTTGTTATAAGGAGACGATTTTCTCTCTTGAAGCAACGATTGAACTAGGATTGCGAGCTAGAGACAAAAGCAAAACAAGAGGAGGAGAATAAGAATAATAAGGGAAAGAAAAAAAGGACAACACACTAATTAGGTTTTGTTGTGTTCAGACGCGCTATTTGTCGTAGGCTCGATCAGTTTTTGTGCGAAGGAGAAGAATTGAGCCCAAGGATGTGGGGCTTTGTGTAGGAGGAAGCTAAAGTGGAGGATACATATGACATCGGGAAGGGCGGCTTTGCATGTGATGCGGCGTCTCAATGAGAAAGAGAGGCCGAAGTCAAAGTTAAAGCCGAAGGAATGAGGCGGCTCCTGCAGAGAAGAAGTTGCGTGCGTGTGAAGCGAGGATACTGATGTCGTAGCGTTTCAGGAGCCTCTACGCTCGAAGGAAGAGAAGAGGGATCTTACGTACCCTAAACGAAGATTGTCTAGGTTTGAGCTGGTTCAGTGCAATGGAAGAAGGAAAGGGAACAAGTCGTGCAGAAGGGGCGCTTGTTTTCGTGCGTGCAAGAAGTTGTGGTTGCGTGCGGATGTTGATGCTTGGACGAGAGGAGCCGAGCTTAAGGTGAGTTAAAGTTATGTTTTTAGTTATAAAAGATATTTTTGTTGACCTCATTTTTGGTCACGTGGGACTTGTACGAACATTTTCCTCTGGTCTGGTGCAGTCAGATTGGCCAAAAAAATGAAAATTGCCCCTCTTTGGCTTGACATGGTCTTGCTAGGCCTTGAAGCGACCACGCCCGAAAGTACCTCGGCGTGGGCCTAGCTTGGGCGTGACCACACTTGCATGCTCACGCCAGGCTTGGGCGTGACCACGCTCAGTTGACATGCCGTTTTGCCCGCTGTGATCCGTGGCTCATTATCCGTTTGATTGATCTCCGCCATCGATGCGCCACTCAATCAGACGCTCCGGGGGGGTCCGCCACTGCCTTCTCAGCCTATAGATAGACGACCTCCGACACTCCTCAAAAAGCACACACAGAGCATTCAAACTCTCTGGGTAGCCCTGAGCAGAGGAAGAAGTCTCCGACAAACCTTCTCTATTTCAGTCTGCCTCCTCTTTGGTAAGCTTCTTCCCTTTTCTTTTTAATTTAATAACTTATTTTCTTAAGTCTAGTTAGGCTAATGTAACATGCATACTTAAAATGAAGCTTTTAATCAACAATTAAAGTCACATAAGTAATTAAGAGATTAATTAAACATAATAAATAATATGCTTAAGATTGTATTTTTGCGATATTGTAGGCAGCTAGTTGTTGGAGACAATGATTAAACGTGTTTGAAACAAGTCATACAACTTCTTTGTTAGTATTTTTACTTCTAAATTATGGTAATAATGTTGTATTTCTTCTACACAACTTGCACTAAAATGTCATTAGCCAAGATATCTTGTTACTGTAACTAGAATTATGATTATTCTGGCGTATTTTTCAATTTGATCATTTCAAAATGAATGTGAATGATTTGCATAATTATGGTTATTTACTACGCAATTATGTTATTTAGAATGAAAATGAAATGATTAATAGTATGCTTGCATGCGCATGAATAACTATGATGAAACACTAATGACAGAACACTAATGTACCTGTGCACAAAAATGAAAAAAGATATTGATATTAATGTGTCTTAATTGACACAAATTTTAGACGATGTCTTTTGTGATGATTGTATAAATATGAAATTATATTGATTTGTTATTGATATAGAAACTTTTTAATTGCATGTAAAATGTTTATTTTGTTTTATAAAGAAGTTTAATTGACATGCATATTGTTCTTTCTTTTTTTTTATTACTGTAGTTTAGAAGTATGAGTATTCATTTGCTCGTTTAACTCAAAATTATTTAATTGACTTTTTTGGTTTAATTAAATTATTAAAAAATGAGCGATAGATGAGAAAATATTTATAAAATATGCGAACAACCATTAACGAGATAATTCTAAATTATACCGTTTTAATTTAATTTTTAGTGACACTTTCATCTGTTAATTTGTGAGGTAATATAAAAAATTTAATTCAGCCGTCCGATCATTCGTTCCCACCTTGATTAAATACCCAAATGTTGAAGTGAAGGAAGTCGAAAGGTGAACAATTGTTCAAAGATGGAACTTAGGGGAAAAATCATGATGATGTTTATCGACTACTTAAGAGCCACATTCAAATGCTGAAATGAAAATGTTACTGATGTGAAGCTCTGGTGATTTAGCCGACAATGTCACTGATAAAGGAAAATTAATAATTAGTCAGCAAAAAGTAACATTGAGATGAGAAATGTCACCAATTTCAACACCTTCCTCAATTGTCTTCTTTATCAATTAGTTGTCTTGGCGAGACAATGCTATACAAAAAATTACTAGGAATGTATGGGACATAAAACATTGTTTAATGTTAAGGAAGAGCTATAATGGATGAGTCCTATGTCAAAGATTGAATAGGTGGAGCTATTGCGACAATAATGATAGTGGTCATGTTGAGGGATGAACATAATTATCTGTTATCTTTCATATGAGAAGAAATATCATGATCTAAAATCCAACACTTGTAGAGATAGCTGTAGAAATCTTAAGAAAGAAAGAGATCACATGAGATGTTGAGATAGATGTCTAAAATTGTTGAAGCATGATCAGAATTTACCTAATAGAGTAATTGATGTAATGGATGTGTACCATAAGGAGTGAGCAGGGCTGGACTAACTGCAAAAGTTTGCTGACCTATGGAAGAATAAATAAATTTCTTTAATCAATGTTAGAAGCATAATTGGTGCAAATGCAATGATGATATGCTGTAACAGCGTTACCACCGTGAACACATCTGTCAATAGCATCCACCATTCCATTGACCACTCCTAGAAAGGTGATCATGGTGGATACCTTAGCAGTAGAAGGTTGGAGGGTAGAGAGTTATGTTGTGTGATGAAGGTTGGAGGGTAGAGAGTTAGTAAGGATAGTAAAGTTTGCCATTAATTGTAATTGGACATATGGAAGGGAGGTATGCATGTGGAAGGGAGGTATGCATGTGGAAGGGAGGTATGTATGTTAGAGCTAAATTTGGAAATGAAGGATTCTTCATTCTATTTGTCAATTAGTGGGATTAAAAGTGAACGGATAATACTGAAATAATTTTACCTTTTTGCCTCACAATATGTTTGTAATACTCTTATTTTTGCTTGTCATTTTGTTAAATAGAAAAAAAAAATTCTCATAATGGAGTGTAGATGTGAGAGTTTATTCTTTCTTGGAAGTAAGTAGACTGAAGAAAGTCATGTATTTTATTTCAGTAATTTCTTGAAATAGGATGGTTGGCGCAATAAAATATGTAATCCAATTAAATAACCATGTATGGTCATCGTGTTCTAATGCTTATCACTTGGAAATCTTGATGGTGTTAAGTGTTTTCTAAAGGCGAGGCATCAACATAGTGAAATTTGTTATTAGAACTAATACAGAAGCAAAAGACTCTCAACCATAGGTCGACCATAGGAGAAACTTGGTATAATTGGCATTTATGTTGGTACCTTTGGAAAAGGATGTTGATTGATTAATATATGAATGAAAAGCCATGACACCATTATGAGAGAGTGATGCGAATTTGAGGGGTCACTTTGAAATATAGACAAAATATGATGCATTGGGGTGTTTATAAATGACCTGAACTGAAAACACAACTTAACTGACTCAAAAAATCTAGATTTGAATCGACCAAATTATTATTTAGGTTGAACTTTGGTAAAATATGTTAATTTTATTATTTTTTCGGTTTAGTTTGGGTTGACCTAGATAACAAAAAATCAACGTAATATTACCCGATTAATATTCGTTTACCCGATTAATATTCGTGTTCCAGTTAGGAAGGTTCATATAGGGATAGTTTGATTAAATGGGTCATATTTAGGTTATTTGAATTTTATTGTTCTAAAAGACTGCATGATATAGACAAACTGTTGGACGGTCGTGTTTGGGTTAGGCATGTTATAACAAATGTGTTGGGTGTGGGTCAAGCATATTTGAGTTGAGTCAACATCGGGTCGGAGCTGAACCCGATTCATCATTTTGAATGGGCATCTCTAGATGGTCATACCTTAGGGTTGTGAGCAAGTGATCGACAATGAGCTAGAGTTAATTCATTGTTGCAAGGAATAGAGTAATGACAATAGTGCTATGAACTAACAAAAAAATGACGGGCAAATGATGAACACATGAACAAGAAGGCATAGTAATTAGCTTGCATGGATTATGGGGTTGATTGTCTTGCGAGGGAGCGTGTAGAGAAGTAGGTTGAATAAGAGGAAGAAAGAACGTCCTTGTGAGGATATGAGTAAGATTATTTTGGGATGGGAGTTGTAGCAAGAAGGGAGAGTAGGCATGGAGTGTTTGGTGTATCAGAATGATCAAATCTTCTCTAATATTATGCTACCATGTTATATGGATAAATCTTTTGTTTTTTATTGACTGAATAGTGGTGCTTATGTATATATGCTACAAGTATTCAAGCATAAAAAAAAAATAAGTAGGAAAATATCCACATTTATGATGATATAGTACAATAATAAAAAAAAATCTTCATTTATGATGATATAATACAATAATGAAAACATATCTTTCTAATCTAGGCTTGTTGTAAAACTAGAAACATTATCCTATATTTATATGCAACAAACAAGTTGCTTATCATTGGAAATTATATGCACATTATCTATTTATCTATGTAAATGTTTAAATAGAATTCACTTTTCCAAGTTATTTTGTAGCAGCCACTGGGTGTTTACCAAAGTGGTATACCTCTTGTTTTTTAGGTTATAGGTTTTGGGTTTGTAATTTGGCATCTATGATATAAATGATTTCTCTTGTTACTTATGTGAGCTTAAATCTACTAAATGATTTTGACCCCTTTTCATTAATAATAATGTCTAGACTAAGTTTGTATCATCCTAAAAAAAGTAATTTTTTCAAATAAATATGGAATTTTCTTCTATTGGGTTTTTAATAATATCTACTTAAAAAATTAGAACTATGCATTAAAATGGCTTATCGAAACTACTATAAAAATATTGCAAAGCAAGCTGTGTGGTTTGTAGTCTTGCACTTTACAAACATGAATATATAGCACTTTTGCCTTCTTTTGTCTCTAAAATATGTTCACATCTTTCTAGGGTTCCTCAAAGGTGTGATAGAACACGAAGGGGTGTGAGGGACGTTGTAGGATTGATATTGTGAGTGGGGTGTTGGATGACAACTGTTAATCGACAATAACAATGACAAGATAGCAAGCCAGGAGTGGAAATAAGGGTGGTTTCTGCTGTAAATATGGGCGGAGGGCGAAGAGGCGTTGATAGGGAAAGGCCCGCATACCGCGCTATCTCCCCGCCCTTCTTCTTTCCTACAGGGGTGGAATTGGCATTGCTATTAGAGATGAAAAAGGTGATATTATTTTTGGGACTGGTATGCCTATTGAATACTGGGATAGTGCCTATGTGGAGCTCAAGGCAATATTATCTATTCGTCACTTTGTTGAGCCTTGGATGTATGAGGTTCGTGGAATTATCAAGCAACAACCAAAATATTCTTACTTCACTTCAACAAGCTAAGGACACCAACTCTTGGGCCTCACGTTTTGAAGAGATAATCTTTCTTTACTAACTTCGTTCAAACTGTTTTTTTTTCAGCATTTTGATAAAAAAAAAATTAGTTGCTCATACTTGTGCTCGAAGGGCTTTACATGCTAGCTTTTTTTTTTTAAGGAATGTCGATAGTACACATTTCATTTTTCCTTCTATTGCCTCTGACCATGCCCATGTTTCGACAAGATGGGCCCTCCTTTTGTAATCTTTTTTGTAACCTTTTGATATAGTAAAATGCACATTTCAAGGGTATGTAATATTTGTGTAAAAAATAAAAAAAATGAAATCGGCAGTATGCGATGATTTTCTCTACGTTTAGACTTAAGAGACAAATGTCCCATTTATTAACCATCATACGAAGCAACAAAACAAATGAGAGAGGCAAGTGTTAGAGTGCTCGTGTGCGGAGGAAAATTTTAGGGTTTTGTGAGAAGAGGAAGGGGAAGGAAGAAGAAGAAGAGAAAGGAAGGGTCACATGTTCTACACTAGCTGAGGCGGCCAGAGAGATCGAGCACTTAATTGAGGCTTGAAGTGTCATTGCGTGTTGTTGCTTTTGAGAGAAGACAACGACGCCGTTTGTTGGGGTTCTCCTGCGGTTGTTGAAGTCAGCGCTGCATTGTGTCGATGTGCGTGAAGGAGAACCGATCAACATTGAAGAAGGAAAGTAAGCCACACACACATCCAACAAGAAGGAGGCTTTGCTTGCAGGAAGGCTCTCGTGCAAGAAGAAAGGCTTTGTGTGAACAATGAATGAACCAAACCAAACTGTGGACAATTATATGAGTTAGGGTTTAAGTTTTTAAATTATATAAATTTAATTAATTAAATATGTATGATATTAACATTTAAAGCTTTATGAATAAAAATATATATTATAGGTGGAAGATTTTGTGGGAAGGACTATGAACAAATTTGGTAAGATAAGAATTTGGGTGTTTTACTTATATAAAATATTTTGTTTATTTAATTACGATGTTATTATGTAGATATTAATATGCAACAATAACAACAACAACAACAACAACAACAACAACAACAACAACAAACCTTTATCCCACTAAGTGGGTTCGACTACATGAATCTTTTTTCCATTATTTACCATTGAGGGTCATATTTTCATTTAGTTTTAATAAATTAAAATTATTTTTTATACAACTTGCCTAAGTCCTTTTAGGTCTACCCCTGCTCTTCTTAACATAAGTCGAATTAAAAACATCTACTCTCCTAACCAGATCAACAGATGATCGATGTTTAATGTGATCAAACCATCTAAGATGATATTAATATAATTAATTTAAACTAGTGATTAAAAATGCAATGAGTAATAATTAAAGAATAAGAAAAGGGATATCAAGGGAAAGAGAAAGGTTTAAGATTTCAGATGAGTGATTATTTTCTTATTGGTTTTAAATTAGTGATTTATTTAAAAATATATTTTAAGGATAAAGAATTATAATAACATTGATAAAAAGATAAAACTGCAGTAGTGTTTTAAAAGCAAATATTTTAATTATGATTTGAATTTTGAATGTTTAAAAGTTTTCTCATAAATGAGAGTAAAATAGTTAAAATATGAAAGCAATTTTAAATAATTTTAAATTGATATGAAATGATAAGTAAGCGTTTAATTTAATCAGGATTTACTTTCTTTTAATAGTAGTTGGGGTCACTATTGTTCCCGTGCATAAAAAAAGAAATGAAAATGGTAAATGTTTATCTTCGGATGTAAATTTTTTAGAGTAGAAATTGAGAGATAGTGACAAGGTTAGTTGTAAGAGAAGTTTGGAAGTAGAATCAACCACTTAATGCAGTGTGAGGGGTTTGTGGCAACATTTAGAGACTAGTTTGTACTACTGTCAGTCAGGAGACATATGCATGACAAGTTTATCAGACTGGTATAAGGTGATCATTTAATAATGAAATAAAAGACAGAGTTCTCTATGCTTTCGAGGTATGCACCCCAGTTGGTTCCAAATTCTGAGAATTGCCCTAAGTGTTTGTTTGGACTGAAGGATATGATTAGGCAACAACTGATTCCTTTTGGAATTGAAGATTATTCAGTTTTAGCGGAGGGCCATGAGATTTGAGTTGGATATACAAACTACTCATAGGAGGAATGCAGATGGATTAACGTTCCTCAAGGGCTCTCAGGATAGATCATTTTATTCAGCAAATACAAGTGCTAAGAAGGCCATATCCGACAGTGTTGACAACTAGACAGAAGCCACGAATTGTAATAGGTGTGGAAGCTCTCAAAAGATTGAGTGTCTTTCTGGATCCAACATGCATTTTTGTTGATACTTATCATGACACATGAAGAGAAATTTTTCCAATATGTGATAAAGGGCTCTATCATATTCTAGGGGTAGTGCTGCACCACCTTAGAGAAGCTTTGATAGGTCGAGGGCAGCTTAGTCTACTGGATCAGTGCAAAATCCAAGTTTGTTCAACTCAGGATTTACACAATTGCATAACAGGAAGCTAAGGACTCACATGAAGTTATCACATATATGATATACATTTAAGAAATTTTGATTAAGTGTGAGTGAAACCCTAAAGTTATCACATGTATGATATACATTTAAGAAATCTTGATTAAGTGTGAGTGAAACCCTAGTAGAGCTAAGGACTCACATGTATGATATACATTTACGAAAGATTCAACGTAAGGAATCGCCATCGGGTGAAACCCTAGCAGAGCTGCCCACCATCGTGATTATATATATAAATGTGTGTGTGTGTGAGTGTATGTCCCTAATAACAAGAACATAATTAGAAAATCGATAGTGAGGCAAGAACCAAAAATAAAGGAAACAAAGGAAGGAAACTTGCAGGAAATAAATAAATAAAATAAAAAGGGCAAAGAATGTCTTGGTATGGCCAAGACTCGCACGATCGCAGGAGCCATATACCGTAGAATGGTGTTATTGCAAGAAAGGCCACGTCCTGCTTCATGCGTCACATGCACTTCCTACCACTTTTGCACTTCAAGACCATAATATTGCTTGGGATGTAGGAATATTTCTACAACAATTTGAATTAATATTTATAAAATGTATTATGAATCTAACTCGCCATAAAACATTGCTTGTTAAGAAGTTAGTTGCTCTTAACTTTATGCCATGGAAGCATTAAACTAGGAGACATTAAGATGGATTACAAAGTAAAAGTAGAAGCGATCAAGCACAATAGAAAAGTGAACAACTAAATTTAGATGTTTCAGTTTAAGCTTACGCCTATAAAAGAAGACAGGAATTAATTTACTAAATGGAATCCGCAATCACATTATTTTATAGAAGGACACTCATTTAGTCTTCCAAGACCTGAGAACGCATTCGCTTAACAAACATAAAGGGTAAGCTTCAATTCTCTTAAGACAAGTAAGAGAAAAAAGCTTGCGCTAGATGTAAAAAATGATGATTAAATAAATAATGAAAAATTAATTACTCCCTTTATAAGTTTCTTGAGATGATACGTCAGTATGATGCATTGAAATCTTAGAAACAGTCTTGTAATTTTACTCTCGTCAATCGTTCATCTCTCTTCTTTCTGTTGTCAATTTCTAAACTTGAGATGTCTTACCTTTCTATGCCAATTGATCATGCGCTCGTCAACTTTTATAGCCACTAACCTGATGCAAAGATGCCCAAATTATGTAAAATTACCCAAGTTTCAATTTTTCAGAAAGGAAGTTTGATACTTAGCTCAAGGTATGATTTATGCATGGAAAATGAGTCAATACCTAATAAATAATCTAATCTATTTTTAAGCTTTCACATGAAACTTTCAGCCTGTTTCTTCATGTGATTCATGCATGATATTAAGTCAAAACTTAAATATTATTTTCATATGGAATTGAAAAAGTACCTTATGTTTGATTAAATGAATTGGTCGTTCCATCGTCACAAATAGGCATTTTATCTTTAATTCACTTACCTCTGCTGTCAGAATCAGTTAGGATGATGGTATTATTGATAACTAATAATATAGTTCCTTCGTTGAGCCAGTTGGATGGTGGGCTTGAAATAGCATTTTGATTTACTTGGTGGGAGGTCCTCGATTTGAATCATGGAAACCCAACCTCTTTGCAATGTGAGGGTAAGGCTCCATACATTACCCTATATACCCTCTAAGCCCTTCTGCATTTGTTAAGCCAGCTTGTTGAAATTTTCCTTATTAACCATTGAGATTCAATTGATAAATTAGTCGGTAACTGATTGAATGGATAGAAGGTGTCTCATAAAATTTTCTTTCTGCACAAGCCAATTATTTTCCCTGTGCAGTGAAGACTAGTTAACTCTGTACCTATAATATGAATCTAGCGCTTCGTTTGGATACTAATCTTTCTGTTTTGAAATGACCTTCTTTACTTACACTCTTTCTGCACCAGGATTAAAATTCTCAAGCATTGTTTTGAGTATTTAATATTTCCACTTCCTTGTCGGCAGTTTTTTTTTTCCCACCATTTTTGTTTTTTGATTCTTCATATTCATATACCGGAATAGGATCCTTTCACCTGGTTCAGTTTTTGGATATCTCATTTGTATTTATGAAGTGAAAAGTCTCTCTCTCACACACACATTTTCGTTTTGAATAACTTTTTAAAACATGGCTGTTTTAATAATTTTTGAAGGAGTGACAAGTGTGGTCAGATGGTAGCCCCATTCAGCATCTTATGACTTATAGGAGACCCAAGAAGAAAAAGGCTGCTACAATTTGACTAATTGCTGCGGTGAAAGGTCAAATGGAGCATATGGATCCCAAGTCTCCCAATTGACCTTACAGGCTATGTTATTTTAATTGTTTTGTCAGTAATCCCAAGAAACGTGTTCTTATACAGCTTATTTTTAGACAACGGTGATACTGAACCAAGCTTAGTTTGGTATTCCTGCTTGTTGGACATCCTTTAGATTTTAATGATTTACTTGCTAATATGGCTTTATTCTAACAAAAATGAGATGACTGGATGATAATTGATTTATAGATTGTATTTTTAACTTGTTAACACCACTGAAGAATTGTTTAAATCCAAAATGCAGCTTTTATGGGTAAAAGAAAACTTAAAAGAGTCCTGGTCCTTGGCGTTTAGGTGGATGGATTTAAGCGACTGGTTGGCATATAGGTAGTTTAATAGCAGCTATGAAACTATTTTTGTCGTCAGGATTTCATTACTAAGTTTTTATTTCAAGTAAGTTGGAATATGTTCTTTAACTAAAATATTTTTTCTTTCATGGATTAAATTCTGCAAAATCCAAGAGCAACAGGTGATGATACTCGGAGTTTATGTACAACTTCATGCAAATGGACTTACCTTGGGCATGCACATATGCAGTCCGTCGATGAGAAAGATTCTCGTAACATGGAAGCGTGTGGATGGGATGATGATTTTTGGCAGGAAATCGGTTTGGGAGATGTTGTCGAAGGGAATCATGCAAAAATTGGTATATCACAAACTTCTTTTCATTGAAGGATACTATATGAAATGAAATCATTTATGAGTCGTCTTGTACATTTAAGTTGTTGCTAACCACTGAAGGTGACTATATGAAATGAAATATTAACAGTCATGAGACAAGCTAGCCCTACTCACCAAGTACATACTTTTGTTGATGACATGCCTTTCATGAATTCAAGTACAAAAATTATAATATGTTTTTTGTCATCTTGTTGTTGCGTCATCCATATAGTAAGGAATAAGTTGATAGACAGATCCTTGTGTAGGGAGAAAAAGAAGTCCGGTTGAAGATATTCAAAACATCATTCTTATTTCTTATTGAAAATATGATGTCATTATGTTTTTCTCCTTGATTCAATTTCTATTACTGAAGTAAGGGGGTTTGTTCAGACTAGGTGCGATGGGCATGGGGTAATAGTATGCCGGCAAAACTCTTTGACAAATGAATGAGTTTAGTTGGAGGAATAGAGTGGAAGTAAAACGTGAATTGATGGTTTAAGTAAGGCTGGGTTAAGTTTGCACAAGAGCAAGGCGAGGGGTGCATGCGGCTTTGGTGGTGTGGGTTAATGTTGTTACTCGTGAGTGGAGCTTCAAAATACAACCACTAGTGTGGGCAGAAACTGGGATATGACAATAGTTCAGCATGCCATATGGTCATCTCCCTTGACTTTTTTGGAGAAAAAATATTTTCTTTTTAATTTAAAAGAGTTCTTCATCCCCCAAACATGACATTCAGGACATAACGTTTTGCTCATATTTTGTGTTTCTATTGTTAAATACCTTATTGCCATGATTATAATTCTATATTTTTATTAGTAAGAGGGAGAGATAAGGGTTCCATTCTCTTCAATGATAAAAGATGACCTTTTTTCCCTTATGAATGTATTTTCTTCATTAGTTAATTATTTTGGACCTCTTTATCATTTATTTAAAAATCATTATTCAAATTTAAATCCAGATTGTTAATTTCCTTTACAATACGAACAAGTAGTGGTTCAAACTATTAGATTATAGAATTATCTTTTCAATGTCGTTATTACCTTCATCATTTATCTTTTCCAATGATTTGTGGTCTCTTTTTAAAATCCTTATTCTACATTCTTTTTTGAAGAGTGAATTAACTTTATTTTGGGCAAGTATTTTTCATAACTTCTAATCCTCTCATCATTATTATTATTATGGTGAAGCTTTATCATCAATAATTGTGCATACTTTTTCATTTTAAATCTTGTCATTAGTTTGTTATAGTTAATGCTTGCATAAATCATTTTAGTTATTTTCTTAATGGCTTCTCATGAAATTGACATTCTTGTTTTGAAGCCATTACTTTATAGGAAATAAAAAATGTTTGTTTTCAAATTAATAGAAGTATGGCACATGCACACCAGATATAAATGCAAGCATAAGCGCGCACACACCCACACTTCTACTCTTGCACACCCCTCTACATTCCAACTAACCCACTACTCAACCACTCATCTAATCACTCACACATCGATACTTAAAAGCCAAACACCAACATCTTCACAGATGCATGCATGCATCTACACATGAACGTCTGTCACAACCAGTCTGATGCTAGGAATTAATAAAGGCGGGTGCAAATGGTTGAACGTTGGGAACTAAATTTTCTATATTCATTTGTCATTCGAAAAAAAGAGTCACTGATCAAATTAAATTAAAATAGTATAATTAAAATTTACCTTGTTACTGGTTCACATTTTTTATTAATATTTTCTCTTTTATCGCTCGTCTTTTAGTCAATTAATTAATCTTGAAAAGTTAAATTAAAATAATAAAAATTTTAAACAAAGCTAGTAAATACATATACTCATAAACTATAGTAATACAAGAGAAAAGAAAATAATATTCATGTCAATTAAGCTTTTAATAAATCAATAAAAACATTGATGCTATTCAATAAATCATACTATATCATTAGTATATCAATATCATTATAAATCTGTAGAAACGACACAAAAACACTATCTAAAAGTTTGTATCAATTAATGTACTTCAATATCAATACTTTTTTCATATACGTGCATGAGTACCTTAGTATTTTCACACTAGTACCATAAATGAGCAACTACATTATAATCAATCATGTACATACAAGTATATAATAATAATATTTCATTTTCATTTGCATAACAATCAATATAACCCTAGACAAGATTCAATATGCACAATAATTTAAACAAAATTGATGACATAGGTCGAATTGTTTTTGTCAAGACCCAGCTCAGAGGCATAAAATTACCAAGATATGAACTGACAGTTGAACTGTAAAATTCAATATTAATTTTATTTTTTATTACTAAAAATTAATCTTTCAAATAAATTGAAAGATTCACTAACGAAAGTAATTCAAATTAATGGTGAAATCTATTGTGAAGAAAATTATTTTTATGTAACTTGATTACGTTTTTTGTAAATATTTTTTCCTTCCATCACTTATTTTATGGTTAAAAGTATAACTTTAAAAAATTTGTTTGCGATATTGAGTTATCTAAAATTTAATGAATATTCTTATCTTTAAATTATAATAAAGTAAAGCAAAAAAGAAATGTCGGTCAAACATAAGGAATTCTTATAAAAATAAATGATGGTTTATTATTCAAGTATATGATCATTCAAGAAGACACAAAAATCAATGTTCTTCTCTTATTTATATTATTTACATCCATTGCAGAAGCATCATTTAAATAAAATTTAACTCGATAAGTACGCCATTGACACAACAAAGGACATAAAATATTTAATATTATTTGAGGTAGAAAGACACCAACTTATCCCTGACCAATATAACTCTCTTCGGTACAGTGAGGCATGATCTAAATTTCACTATTGTTTAAGGTGATAGAAAAACTTGAATGTGTGCAGGTACATTAGCACCCTAGCTAGTATCATAAGTTTGTTAACTTCATAAGTCAAATGTGCGCATGCAAACAATCTATATAGTAACTTTCATTTTCATTTCATATTTGTTTATGATATTCAATTCATGAAATAGTTGCATTCATTATGCTGAGAATTCTAGAACATTCATTTGTATATGATCTATACTTCATATTGAACAAATAAACCATGGACAATTCTTGTAGGGACTATTTGGTTTGCTGAAAAGTAATGCAGTGTAAAATGAATGTAATACAAAATTAATATATATTTTTTTGAAATACTTTAGAGTTATTTGATTCGCTATAAAATAAACATAGGACTATATATTTTTGTTTGTTTGAAGTAAGGTTGAAAATAATATATTTCAAAATATATAAGGTATTATTGGTGGTGGTGTGCGGCATCTGGCAGCCACAACCAACAATCGACGCCGGCTACTGGAGGCGGCTGGTGATAGCGGAAGATAGCGGGCGGTGGGCGGCGAGTAAGCGACAACGGTGGTGGCGGCGGTGGTCAGTTGGAGGTAGTGGCGGCTAAAGGAGGATGGCAAGCGGCGACAAATAGCGAGTGGTGGCAGATACCATCACAGTGGATGGATGGAAGCGACAGATGCCGACAACGAGCAGCGGAATATCGAGGGTGGCGGCAGGTGGCTGGCTGGGGCGGCTGTCTGACGATAACATTTTACATTAATGAACGGTGTAAATTATAAATTAGGCCATGTCGGTAGAATTCTAAATTTAGGCAAAATGAACTAATGTATGAATTTCAAATTCATTCATTCTTTACATTATAATTATAATTCTTCATATCAAACACATAATTTTTAAAAATCTCTGTAAAAGAACTACAACACAGTACAAATTCTCTCAACCAAGAAATCTTGTAGTAAAGACTAGTTTGAATACAAATACTCAACTCAACCAAACAACCTTGTAATAAAGACTAGTTTGAATATAAAGACTAGTTTGAATATAAAGACTCTACTCGATATTTGACAACTAAAATTTTGCTATTTTACTCATATTCTACCTCCTTCAACCAAAAACCTATAAAGACATATAAGATAACATAATTATTTGATTTTCCATAATATATTCTCTACTCGATATTTGACAACTAAAATTTTGCTATTTTACTCATATTCTACCTCCTTGAACCAAAAACCTATAAAAGCATATAAGATAACATAATTATTTGATTTTCCATAATCTATTTTTTTTCTTATTCAATTATATGTATTTTGAATTTGTTTTAAATCACCTAGAATAATATTTTTATTTTGATATTATATTATAAAAAAAATTATGATTTCAAAAGTTCTAGTTTATCCTTAACCAATGTAAATTAAATAATCTTTATTTTATCGCATAAGTATTTATTGTTATTAACTTAAAAACTAATTTAATATTTGATATATTGTCACATTTTAATTATTATGATTCTTATTCAAATTTGTCTTTTTATAATAGGTAGATATTATTAAATACATTTTCAACAATGACGTAAATTTTTTAATAAATCTAATCTTAATTACTATTTTATTCATGTGAATAATTCATCATTAACCCTTAAAATTTTCAAGCAAACGCCAAACTTATTTTATACGTTTAGCACGTTAATAACAATCTATTATTAGTATTACTATTATTATTACTTTTTTTTTATTATATATTAAATTTATAATGATCATGTTAAATTATAAATTTAACTGTAATCTTTCCAAATTTATTATTTTACTTAACATAATTATTAAATTATAATTATGTATTGAATTATCATTCTATCGTAATATTATATTACATGTAATCATAGATTAGTTTCTAACTAATTTTCTTATAATTTCTCAATATTTATATGTTATTAAAAATCATATTTTACTTGGTAAACTATTGTATAAATCAATAAAAAAACTAACCTAAAGTTTGTTGTGAACAAATTAAAAGCTCCTAAGTAAATTATTAATTTTTTAATTTAAGTTTAGGAGAGAAATATGCTTTCTTACAATTCTGTTTTTTTTAGAATCATCAATTAATTACTACACTCAAGTCAAATCCCTTACCATTAGTTCAAGTGAGGCGCAACTCAAACAATGCACACTCAATTTGACTTCAATGCATGATCGGCTTGTTTCCTCCATTCGAGCCACACTTCTTCCTTTCTTTTGATCTCAACTTCTAGCTGCGTCCACATTTGCGCTACCCACAAATGCTCATAATCACCGATTGTCTTGTGGTTTTTGTTCCTTTGCTCACACCCTCTCTCGTGATTGTTGGTTTTGCAAGACCACCTCCCTCGCATGCACTTACTCTTGGTCTCACTCTTCAACACGATTATTTGTGCTTGCAAGATCACGGCATTAGCTTCTAGCTCTACATCTTTTATCTATTTTTGATATCACATTTGACTAGGCGGAATCACAGAACTTGCATCAAGGACAAACGAGGAAGTACTAAAAATTGAATTTTTCATCCAAAAAATTTGATTTTTTTTTTTTCATCTTCCTCCCTTTCTTGTCCACACACGAGTGAATTTTTTATCATTATTGAGAGATATATGGGTATAAAATTTTTTGGGTGTTTTGATTTTTACCTCTGCAATTTTTGAGTATCTCATCAGATATTTTTATTAGCTCCTTTGATTATTTTATTCATGTACATATTTTTTCAAGATGTGCAAAATTATATATTTTGATTATTTGCAGATAAAATAATTTATATAAATGGACAATATTTATGTTTAGTAGAATAAAGACTGAATATTTGATATTCAAAACATTATCAATCAATATTAATAAAAGATCAGCTACTACCTAGTTATGTGGCTCAAGCATATTGGTTCTATCTTACAACAGAATGCCAATATAGACATGGGCATCTTATATAGATTTAAAGTTTATTTGTTAAAATAGAGAATTGTTTTGAGAGTAACCATATGAGAAGAACGCATCTTTGAGAGTTATGTTAAATTTTATTAATTATAATTAGAAAGCCAATATCCAATATGAATCTAAATGTTTGACAACATGGATTAAAGTGAGGTGTCAAATTGTGTGGAGGAAGTTAGTTGTTGAGGTGAATGTACGTTAACCCTAGAAAGGATTAGGAAATAATCATGATAGAATGGCAAGAGTAGTACCTCTTGAGGATGAGTAGGTGAGATGTGCACTAGAGTGATTTGGCCATATATAAACTGTTACAATTTATGCTTGCAGGTCGTAGCGTTGCTTTTCCAGGTTATCCATTGGGTTCTGGCTTGACACCTGCTGCTGCAAATGTAAGAATTATTTCTTTTGACTTCTGTTTTTTCTTGCGTCAATTTGCATTTATTTTAATATTGTAGTGTTGAGATTAATCTATGTAAACTAAACTAAAATGTTTTTCTAAAACTTTTGTCAAATATAGGAAGCCTAATAACTATTTACATGTATGGTTGTTGTATATAAGTTGTTTTTTATTTGGCTCCTTTTATAATGTTTAAAGGCTTAAATTTTTAGGAGCTGGGTTTGCTGACTGGGACTCCAGTTGGAACTTCTCTGATTGATGCTCATGCTGGTGGTGTTGGTGTTATGAACAGTTTGCCTGATGCAGATTTCCAGTCTGGTTTATATAACTTTCATTTATTCTTCAAATTAAAATAATTAAGAATTCATTTTTACATACAACTACGTAGTGCAAGAAGTCAATCTCATTGGATGAGGTCCATATTCTGCAGCTGATAAGAATGATATATGCCGCCGGTTGGTATTAGTTTGTGGGACATCTACTTGCCATATGGCTGTCTCAAAAGACAGATTATTCATTCCAGGGGTGTGGGGACCTTTCTGGTCAGGTATATATTTATGTTCCCTCAGAGTTTAGACCCTTGTTCATCAAAATTTCAACTTTTTATTTCCAGGTTTCTTGATTATTTATATTTTACTGGCCTAAGGTTGGTGGGTATTTTGGTTAACACTTCTACAATTTACTTGATTATGTAGCAATGATACCTGAATACTGGCTTACAGAAGGTGGGCAGAGTGCTACTGGAGCTCTGCTAGATCATATTATTGAGAACCATGTTAGTGCTCCTCTTCTTGCTAATCGTGCTGCTTCACAAGGTAAACTTTCTTTCATTTCAATTTGAGGAATGAATAGGATGAACTTTTTACTGGGTTTATTTTTTGTTCTTACGGGTGAACTTTGTCATTAAAAATTTCTCCAAAGATTCAATAAGCTTGATGTTGTTGTCTCTGTTTTCATTTTCTAGGTAAATCTGTATATGAGTTGTTGAACAATATCCTGGAATCAATGATGCAGGAGCTAAGGGTTCCATTTCTTGCTGCATTGACTGAAGAGATACATGTTCTTCCCGACTTCCATGGAAACAGGTGTAACATGTTGAGTCGTTTTTTGCTGTGAAAAAAAAAATCTTATTTAGTGCTTCTTTTATGTATCCGATATTGCATTTGTTAACTCTGATTATAAAATTTTCAGACTGTTTTCTTTATAACTTTTTGGCTCTGTTTATTTAACTTTTTTCTTGTTCCATGCAAAATTCAAGTTGGTTTTCATTATTTGTGCATTACAGATTATGTTCCCATGCATGGAACACGCACAATAAGATGGAATGCTATTTTTATTTGCTAATGTAAATAGAAAGAAAGAGGAGCAATGTTCAATATCTCATACTCTTTCGTTGATTAGTAGACTTCTTCTTTTCCATTCAAATTTTTTTTGGATTAAAATGTCTGCTGTAGCAATATCATTAATCTTTCACGCTGCTAATGTGCTTAATTTATGAGCTGATCTAATTGTCTAAACCAAATGAAAGGACAAAATCTGTTGGATCAGTGTTGAAAAAAAGTAAATTTTATAGTCTTTCCTTTGTAGGATGCTTGTTATCCATTGTGCTGGCGAACATAATTGTTTATAAAAGTTGCCTGCACTTCATCGGCACAAAGACATTTATGCATCATCAAGCCACATATTTTGTGCGTTCAACTCATCTTTTATCGAGTGTGCCTGCATTAACAAACTGATTTTATACGTTTTCCTATCAATGATTCTTGTAATTCACTGTCACAGTGAACATATTTGTTTATAAGAGTTGCCATACATTATGGTTGCAAAAACAATTATGCATCATAATGCCACCAAGTTGAGGGTTCAAAATTTCTTTTATCAAGCGGGCTTTTATTTTCAAGATATCCATTTGGCTTCGTTTAGGTATCTAATATTAGACTCAGCTCAGCATTATAAAGTGTAAATAACTTAGCTGAAATAGACCATGCTTTCCAACGAGTAAATGTGCCTGGGGGATATATAAGTTCAATTTGCAAGAAATGTAACACAGAAGATGAAATGAATTATGCAATCAAAATTATTCTTTTCTAGAAAACTCTTGTTAAGGCATCACGATAATTGTTAAGATTTGTCTATTTATCTAATTTTGTCTGCAAGTAAAATAAATTTAGGTAATTAATGATTGCTAACTTAGTTTCCTACCATATTCTGGCTTCACTTTTTATGGGAGCTCCCTTCTGCAATGCAGTGCAGGCTTAACTGCTGATGTCATGGAGTTGAAAGAATGCATGAAATTAGTTTTTTTATGCATGCTTGTATTTGATTAATCAGATCACCCGTTGCTGATGCGAAATCAAAGGGTATGGTTTGTGGTCTAACACTAGATAGAAGCGAGAGGCAATTGGCTCTTCTATACCTTGCCACAGTTCAGGGAATTGCTTATGGTACGCGTCACATTGTGGAACAGTTGAACTCACATGGGCATAAGGTAGTAATTTATTCATAAAGTTAGTTGTGGTAACATATGTTGACGTTGCTTCTTCTTAATTCATATTCTTCAAGTATGACAAATTTTGCTTTACTGCTGCAGCATTGTCAGGTCATATTACATTTTTTTTTTGTTGACTTAAACTTTTCCTCTAATGCAACAATTGGAATGGACTATCCTGAAAAAAAAAGAAAAATTTGGGCAGGATTTTAATGATATCAGGCCCATGTTGGGCCAAGTTTGCATTTAAATGCACTGATATTGTCATATCCAGTATTCAGGTCCATGGTTACAACTTAAGATTGCTGTGTAACCATATTGCTGCATATTCATGTGGTTTGCAAATGCTTCGGTACGAGGTTCTATCCTATGATGCACTGATATTTCCCTATAAATAGGTGTGCATTGATGGATAAAATTTTATTTCATACTGAAGCGTTAAATTCATGAAGAATATGAATTTGATGCAGATATCAGCGTTTTTTGCATCAGTAGGGTCTAACACGTGTTGGATTTTCTTATCTCTCGTCCAGCTAAAAAAAAGTTTTGGACATGCTTGCTCGACCTGCGTCCTGAATAGTTAAGTTTAAATTTTGTAAATAATAACAAATTGTATGATAAAATATTATAACTTGATGATTGTATCATACCAAATGATTTATGGTTATCTTTATTTTTGCAATATTGTAATAAATTATTATTAACTGGATCTTTTTAAATTTTTGTTAAAATTTTGATCACTTGTTATATTTTACTGTACTTAAATATTTTTCACAACTTTTTTTGTTTATTTTTGCACACTATATGATTTTATGAAAGTTATGGTAAACTTTTTTTTTTATTTTTTCATTCTTGTAATGTTAGAATTTTTTTTCTTATTTTATTTTTATATAATTTATATGATTGTTATACAACAAGAATAACAGACCTTCATCCCACTAAGTGGGGTTGGCTATATGATTATAATGAATTATTTAAAATTTATAAGATTTATAATTACATAAATTAAACTAAAGTGTCAAGGTGTGCTCATGTCTTACATTTTCATAAATAGTATCCTATGTTTGTTTCATGTCGTATTTGTGTCCTAATTACAACTTTTTAGGGTCTCGAGATGTGTTTGAGGATCGAATCTAGCTGTGGGATATTGTAGAAGAGTAAAGCAAAGATGAGAAAGGGAGTCGGTGAAGATTGGAAGTTGAAAAAAATAAATTCCAGCTGCATTCCTGAGAAAAAAAAAACAGCAGACAACACAGTAAAAACAGGGGTATTGTCTTGTATAGATGCCAAGGGAGATCCACCATTTAGTTTCGAACATCATACAGGTACATTACTTGCACGAGGAAAATGATACAACACTCTGTAAAGTCATTAATCACATAAACAATCTATAAATTGTAAAAGATCAAAACCAAATATGTCCAAACTAGGTTTAACAACATAGTTTATATGTAGGAATTAAACTACCCTAATAATAGCCTAAATAAAGCAGTAAATAGGCCCTATAAGATACCGACCAATTTAAGAGAATAAGAATTCCCTAAAACAATAAAGGAAAAAACTAGTCTGGACTGAATTCGGGCGGGAGTTCTCGCTCCCATCTCAGGTTGGGCGGATATACACATCATTCTCCTAGGGCAGGAGAAGCGTTGCCTTCTTTGCTAGAAACATTTAGATTCTTTTAGTACAACGTTAGATTGATGACATTGAAGATATAAAAAATATTATCATATTATTTGTGATGCCTTGTTTTGTCTTCTTGAGGAAGTTGAAGAGAGGGATATGAAGTGAGTTATCGGGGACTCAAATGGGTACGTTTGGTCTATAAATTGTCGCGTGAGGGAGGTAGAGGTGAGATCGAGAAGTAGAAATGCCTTACCTGGAGAGTTGAATGGCGTGTGCGGGAGACAACGAGTGTAAGCTAAGGCTTTCACCTAGCCGAAGGTGGCAATGTCGACGTCTTCGATCGACGTAGACAATAGGTGAGGAATACGACTATGCCGTTGTCGAATTGGAAGCTCCCCTTTGAGAAGTTCGGTTTTGTCGAACATAAAGACATTTCGTGTGACTATATTTTGCACAAAGAAGAAGAGAAGCATTAAGAAGATAAGAGGAGAGAAAGGTTATTGTGGTTTCCTTTCTTTTTTTTGCCTGCCGCATGAAGCCACTGCCCTCGACGAATCCTAGCAGAAGGGAATCTCCCGTGACGTGCAAGTGCAGAGCAGGACGAGGCGAGAGCAGAAGAAGCTTCTTATGCAGTGACGCTCGATCCCGTGTGATCGAACCAAAGAAAAAGAAAGGGGAAGAGCATGCAGGTCGAAGCTGAGGTGAGTTAATAAGGTTATATTTTAAATAAGATATAATATTTAAGGTATATATATGCATCAATACCTTTTAATATCATAATTATAGTAGGATGAAAGATTTATTCTAAGTATAAAAAATAAAGTTTACAATTTCATAGTTTAAAGTAGAGTTGAAGTAACTAAAATTTAATATAAAGTATAAATATTGATTTAATTTTAGTTTGTTAGTCAAATTAAAGTAACATGAATACTTAAAGTATAAGATTTAAATCAATAATTAAAGTAACATAAATAATTAAAACATAATTAATGATATACTTAAAATTATATTTTCACAATATTATAGGCAGTTAATTTTTGGAGACATGATCAAGCGAGATTGAATATGTAAGACAAGTCATACGGTTCTGAGGTGAGTACTCATATTCTTCAACAATGTTAATATTTTATTTTTTTGTCGATCAAATGCATTTACTGTTACTACTATATTTATAGCATTGCATTCCCATAATTTATGAATCTATTGAATTTTTATTCATATTGTAAGAATAACCTGTGTACTAAGTTTTGTTTAAAAAATCATAGAGATTGAATCTTGTACAAGAACATTGACTGCTATGCAAATGATAATGAAATATTCATTATTAGAAATTATACTATGCTTGTATTTGCCTACTTGTCTATGATAAAATTACCTTTTTATGGGACTAGTGGGAGAAGACTAAATTATCCATGCACATATATGAAAAATGATATTGATATTGAAATACATTAATTGATGTAATTTTTAAACGGTGCTCTTGTGACGGTTGTAAGTATATAGAATAATATAAATATGTTATTGATATAGTAAATTACATTAAATAACATGAATATCGAAAGTGGTCATATTTATAACTATCAAATATTTTGTATTGATTTATTAAAAGTTTACATGACATGCATTTTCTTTGTTTTGTATTATTGTAATTTAGGAGTGTGAACATCCACTAGGCTTCTTTAGCTCACGGTTGTTTTAAACTAACTTTTCATTTCATAATTAATTGATTAAAATTCGAGCAATAGAAGAAAAAATATTTATATAAGATTTAGTCAAACTGTAATGCGCTAAATTTAATTGTGTTGCTTTAATTTATATTATTTAGATACTCTTTCATTTGTTAATAACTATTTATAGAAAATAAATAAAGAAAGCTTAATTCCCATTGCATGTGCCTGCCTTGGTTAATTTTAAGCTTCAACCTGGGTCGTGACAATCTTATATATTTTATTATGGATTTTCTTAATAATTATGAATGAGTCATTAGCTCTATCCTTGTGCTTTCAAAATGATAATGTTGGAAACCTCTCATTCAATCTCATCAACACAATATCACCCTTTTTTTTAAGTCATAACTTTTTTGAACTTACTAGCTTGTTCTGATACTTGATGTTCTGCTTAAAAATTTCTTTCATCAGCTGCTCATGTAATTCAAAATCTCTTTAACTCGGGCCTCTGTGTTTGTGCTAAGCTCAGTAATAAAAACAATAGAGACTAGTTTTAAAGGTGTGAGAGGGTTTCACCCATATACAATCTCAAAGAGGTTGCAGCCTAAGGACTAACTAGTCGATCTATTATTGGCAAATTCAATCCGAGGAAAAATTAAATTTCACAACCTAATATTAGTTTCTACAAAACCTTAGGAGTTTTCTAAGCTATGATTCACAACTTCTTTCTAACCATTTGTTTGCTGGTGTGATGTTGAATAGAAATGAGTATTGTATCCAAATTGTCCCATAAGGTTGTCCAAAAGTTACTAAAACAATTCACATCCTTGTCTAATGTGATGGTTCAGGATACACCATGAAGACATAATATCTTCATGAAATATAAATATGCAGTACGGAAAATATTAATCATTTCGTGGCAAGTTATGAAATGTGTTATATTGGAGAAGCAACTATCACCATCATAGAATAATCGAATCCTTGCTTCGTTGGGTTCATGGGTGACCCACAACAAATTCCATGGTCACATCCACTCAAGGCAACTCTGGAATAGGCAGTGACATATAGAGACTTATATTTTACCCTCAAGTCTTAGCTAGATGACATTTTACACAGCTGGACATGCATCTTCACAGCCTGTATCAATCTAGGCTAGTAGAATTTCTCTTTCACCAAGGTTCTTATCCCTTTCAAAATGTCTGACCATTTTTCCATTGTGATACTCCTGTAAAATAGACTCTTTGATTGAACCCTTAGAAATGCACGCCTTGCTGGAAGAACATTTAATCATTGGATATGTGATACTGTTCATTCAATATGTCCTAGTAATGAGTCTAAATCTCACGAAAGTCCTCATCATTGACATATAATTCCTTTAGTACTTCAAAACCAACTACCTTGGACTACATAGTAGTGATTAAAAGTGATGACATCTCAACACATTAGCTATTTTGTTATGACTATTAGCTTTGTGCTTGAGCACAAATTAAAAGAAGAGAAAAACACCTATAAAGCATGTATACTCTTCACCTTATGTTGATTGTGTTCATTGTAATGAGTGAATTGATTCATCAATATATAATGACACACATAATGAAGAGATCACACAATAACATAATCTTTATCATAGGTGAGATAATTTTACTTGGAATCATTTATTTTCTTTTGACAGATAGCAATGGATGTCCACATTGAGTCAACACAGCTCTACTTCCCACATTGGATACTTTACATTCCATTTCAAACATTTAGCCAAAATCTGAAAATATTAGAATAGGATCCCGAGTAATCTTTCTTCAATATGTCAAAATTAGCTTGCGGCTCTTCTAATTAAGCAAATCTATCTGCCTTAAGGAGCTCCATCAAAAGGGCTGCAATAGAGCCGAAATTTTTAATGATTTCTTATAAAAGGAAGCCGGTCATGGAGTTGACTTGCTAAATTGAACGATTGTCGGTTGGGCCAATTCACAATAACCATGATTTTAGCAGGTTCCATCTCGATTTCGGCTGTTAAAATAATATATCCAAGTAAGCACGCATACAACATCAAAAAGTGACTTTTTTGGGCAGTCATGCAATTGCTTTGTCCAAAAACTCCAAAACACCTATCGCAATTGGCTCAAATACTCCTCTTATGAACCGCTATACACCAGAGATCATTAAAGTACACATCCATAATTCCCTGAACCATCCAGGAAAAAAACTAATATGGACCAGATTTGGGCAGGGGATGTCCGTATCGATGGCTTAAGGTTCTGCTCTTTAAAGCAGTTTTCAATTGATGCAATTATAATAAAAATTTAAATTTACAGAGGTTTTGTATATTTTTTACCAAAACTTTATAATAAAGCATGGCAGTTTAGGCTTTTGCTATTTTTTTTAATTCTTCAAGCTCTTAGTTCCCCGACAAATAAGGAGTCATTTTTATACAGAAGGCCTTAATATCAAAGATTGGTATAGTTGGCGAGGACAAGATACAAATTTATCGATATATTATGGTAGGAGTTATACTAGGAAATAATTTATTCTTGTGAGAAATTTTGAGGAATAAATTATTTCGTTGGATTAAAGAGTAATTTCTTTTTCCTGTTTCATATTTATTTTCCTATATTATGAATTATTTCATTTCCTATTTTAGGCTTTACAAGTTTTATATTATTTTTTTATCTTCAAATAATTGATTTTATTTAATTATTGGAGATATTATGTGATATATCTTTCCTTTTCATATTATTTCTTTTTATTATTTTTTCTATTCTAGGCTTCATGTAAGAGTTATTTATATCCGTTTTCATATCAATGAAATTGTCTTGAATGTCGCTTTAATTCCATATTATTCTGAATTTCAACATGGTATGTAGGCCAAATTTTGTACCCTAGCCATCGCTCCTTCCAGAGCCGCCGAACTTCGTTCATACCATCGTCCTTGCGGGAAAGGAGGGACACTTTCTCTCCTTGTAAGCCCTGACAACCAAAATAGTTCTCTGCAAACAACTGGAACTAGGAACCACAATTTTTGTGTGTGGCAGGAGCCAATGTTTTCAGTGGAAATCCCTATCCATCAGTGGGCTGTAGCCCGTTCCGAATCCAGAGATTTGTGACCTGCGCCCACCTTTAATCTAACACAAATCCTATCCGTTGGTGGGTTGCGGTTGTTCCAAATTCAGAGATTTGTGATTTGTGCCTACCCTCAATCGAAGCACAATTCTTATCCGCTAGCGGGCTACGACTATTTCGAATCCTGAGATTAGTGACCTGAGTCGTCCCTCAATCGAACACAAGCCCCGACCTATGCGAAAACCCCGATCCTCTCTTCGGTGGAAAATCCCTATGTCTTTGACCTGTGCTTAGAAGGATACTCCTGGAAGCGGGATCAAACGCAGCCGCTGCAACTATTAAACTTTCGTATAAAACTCTGGATGCCAACAAGAGGGGGATTTTCTTTTTCTAGTATGGGCGGACCTCCCTCGATGACTTCCAGGGCAAATCCCAGGCTTAGTTCCCCTGCAGATTTTCCACCCGCATCTGCTCCTACTGTCGCTTCTCTGTCGTGCCGCCTTTGTCACCGCCAAACCTCCGTTTTACAGCTGTCCGACTTTGTGGCTTGTTCCTTGCAGGTTCTTCCAGCTGTTTTCTTATGCTTGCTCCCTGCAGCAGTCCAACTTCCTGATTTCCAGCAGTCTGACTTCTCTGATTTCATGCAGTGCCTCGTCCTTGAGGCCACAATAATACGTTGCTTACTAGCGAAATGCACTATACTCTTCTTTCTCATTCTAATAACAATTCATTTGTGGTACTTTGATAGTGAGGGCGTTGGGTGGATATATTACCAGGCAGGGGGAGTGTCCAGTGATGCCATTAGACCGACTTTCTATATAGACAATGCAGCGGTTTATTTAGTTAAGATGTTTTTGTGATAGCTTATGTGATGGAAGCCAATTAAAGTCATTATCTTCCTGTCCAAGATAATTTTTGTAGTTGCCTTTTTACGTGCTGCCATTGGTTTCCTTCTGGACAGTGGAAGTTTTTTTTCTTGATGTTACAATGCTTTCCCATCGAATCGAAAGGAAGATGCAAGATATTACATGAAGTTGGATATGCAACAACCATACGCTTTAGTTGTTTCTTGATTAGATGCATCTTGATATGCTTCAATGCATTTGACAAAGTTGCAATCTCCATCGGAATTCTTCTTGTAGCAATCCTCCTTCGAAAGTTTTTCCTGCATCAGGTCCTCATCTGGAATTTTTCTTTCGTCAGTCTCTCTGGAATTTTTTTTGCAGCAGACCCTCCTCTGGGGCTTTTTTCTGTATTAGGCCCTTCGGAACTTTCGCTGTAGCAAGCCCTCCATCTGAATTCTTCCTTCAGGATGTTTTCTTCTTGAGTTTTTCCCTGCAACAAGCCCTACCTCTTGAGTTATTTTTCTACATGTCATACCCTGTAGTTTTTACTGTTGATTGTCTATTTCCTTGCAATTTCTCTTGCAACATTACCTGTAGGAGCTTTTCGTTTACCTACAGACACTGCAGGAACTGCAACTGTTGTTGTCTACTTCTCTGTAGTATTACTTGTTAGAGTTTTCCTCCTACCTACAAACACTGCAAGAACTATAATAAAAACAACCGCAATGTGGGGATAAAAACTTCAAGTTATACCTCTCAGGTTCTTCCTCACCCATATTTTGGATTTTTGAAATCCAAGTTGAACAGGTTTTCAACTATGTTTCAACTCAAGAGGGAGTGTTAGGAGTTATACAAGGAAATAATTTATTCCCGTGAGAAATCATGAAGAATAAATTATTTCATTGCATTAAGGAGTTATTTTCTTTCCTATTTTATATTTATTTCCTTAGATTAGTAGTTATTTTCTTTTCTATTTAGGCTTTCTTATTTTATGTTATTTCCTTTATCTTCAAATAATTAATATAAAATAATTATTGGAGATATTAGGTGATATATCTTCCATTCTCATATTATTTCTTTTTATTATCTTTTCTATTCTAGGATTCATGTATGGGTTATTTATACCCGCTTTCATATCAATAAAATAATTCTGCTTTTTGATGAATTTCAACATATTGAAATGAGAAGAAATGAACCTTTATTCCTGTTAGAGTTTACAAGAAGATGTGCAATACAGCATATTGTATTATTCTCCAAGGGAACTGAGTTTTCTTGGCCAACTCTACTAGAAATACTGTGTGATGCAGTTTATAATTTGGTTCTCTTCATACAGTTTACTTAAATTTTAATGAAGAGGACAGCGATTAGCGGTATGCCTGCACTCAATAAAATGCATATCTGGGATTAACAACCCCTGAAGTAATAAATGCAACACGAAGTGTTGAAATAGTCCTGTGACTTCTTACAAGGATTCATTTAGTCCCAGATTTTATAAAAGTTTCAATTTACTTATCAGACTATTTTAATATAGACTAATATAGTCACCACAGAGGATTATTTCAGCCACAGTCTAAAGAGTTTGGGATTAATTTGACACTTTTATAGACCCTGGGACTAAAATGGCCCCATCTTAATAGTCATGGGACTATTTTGGACTTTGATGTGGATAGGGTTTGTTTACTGACAGATTCAATTCATCTTCTGTTTTTTAAAGTCCTTAGTGAATCAGTTTGATCCAAAATGCTTTTTTTTTCCTATGGATAGCTGCAACTGTGGTGACAGTGGTTCATCCATTATTTCTCGTGTATAATTTCCAATTTTCTGTCCATCTGCAGATTGATACACTCCTTGCATGTGGTGGATTAGCCAAAAACGTATTGTATATTCAAGAGCATGCAAATATAGTTGGTAAATCTGCTATTTCTCCATTTTTTTTTTTGGCCTTAAAGGTTAATGTTATATACACTGTACATATTGCAGGTTTTCCTGTTATTCTCCCAAGGGAAAACGAGTCTGTGCTTTTGGGTTCTGCAATTTTAGGAGCTGTTGCTGCTAAAAAATATCCCACTCTTCATGATGCGATGAGCGTGTTAAATGCCGCGGGTCAGGTAACTGAATGCTTAGGTTTGGTTTGCCACCTTTGCTATTGGCGCCAGTTTAAGATTCTATCTGCGTGCCTATCTAAATTTTAAAAGAGCGATTCAGATTACTTCTTATTTTTATTTTATTTTGTTTTATTTTGTTTATGTTTTGATTTGAAACAAAACATTTTTGAAATGTTTGATTAAGATATGATTATTTTTAAAACAAATAAAACACTCAAAAGTTGTTTTGAGTGTTCCTATAAATATATTAATTTATTGTTGGAATTATAAAATAAAAATATGTAAAAAAATTTAAGATATAAATATTAAAATGCAAGATAAGAAGCTTGAGACAGCGGTCCATTTCTTTTGATTGGATAGCTAGGTTCATATTCTTGTTCTAGAATATTGCATTTTCTGATCAACTATTAATATGTTTGCTTCTGCCAGTAACAATCCTACGTAAATTTACTAGTATCGTCGACTTGATTTGTCTTTATCAAAACTACTTGGGTTTCTTTATGATGGTCTTTTTTTAGTTTTTGTTTAGTGTTTTCTGGGTATTTAATTTCTCTTTACAAATCATTCTTTTTCTCTCATATCCCTAGATATTATATTTTTTACCCATCATTTTAGTATATTTACTTACATGAGGATATTCAACATAGATGAATTAGATATTTTGATAAAGATTTCATTGAAGGTTGTGAAATACGATCTATTTCAGTAATCTTAATATCCTAAATAGCAAACAAAAATTATTTCTTCCACCGTATTATTAAAATGGAAGTTGAGGATTTAAATAAAATAAAGTATGAAAAAATAGTAGGACCTGATAGTATTCAAATAGAAGTATGAAAATGTTTAGGAGATTTTGGAAATTTGTGGCTTACTAAATTTTTAGTATATTTTAAAAATTAAAAGGATGTCTGATAAGTGGAGAAAATAGTCGATAGTTCCTATTTTTAAGAATAAAGGGGATGCACAAGAGCATGCAAATTATACATGAATTAAGTTAATGTATTAAATTTGAGTTATGTGAGAGAGTAATTGAACATAGGTTATGATGTGATACAAATTTTTCAAAATCAGTTTGGATTCATGCCTCTACTATTACAACTATACATTTATTGAAAGGTTTGATGGAAATTACAAAGAGAATAAGAATGATCTGCATATGATTTTTGATGATTTAGAAAAAGTTTATGATAAAATTCCAAGAAAAGCACTTCGGAGGATTCTAGAAAAGAAATATATTAATATTGTTTATATTCAAGTCATCAAATATATGTATACTATAGTTGTTACTTATGTTTGAGCAAAAGGAGGATTGATCAAGTATTTTTCTATTTCAGTTGAATTACATCAGGGATCGACTTTAAGTTCATATTCCTTTGCTTTAGATATGGATGTTCTTACTGGACATTGACAAGTTGTACCTTGGTATATGATTTTCGTTAATGATATCCTTCTTGCGGAAAATACGAGAGAGTTCAAAAAAAATTAAATTATGGCAGCCAACTTTAGAGTAAAGGCTTTCGTCTGAGTAGATCTAAAACTAAATATATGAAATGTTATTTTAGTAGTAGTAGATCTAGTAATGTGGTTGTAATAATGAGTGATCAAATCATTAAAAAGGAGTGATCATTTTAGATATCCAGGGTCTATTGTTAAAAGTGATGGTGATATAGATGGAGATGCTATTAGTAGAATTCAAGATGGTTGAAGTGGAGGAATGCATAGGTCTGTTGTGTGATAGAAAAATACTGCTTAAATGTAAATTTTTTTTTTATAAGATTATGGTGGGACCTGCAATTCTCTATGACTCAGAATGTTGGCCTTTAAAAGAGAAGATAAAATTGAGTAAACTGTTGCTGAAAAGTGAATGCTCAGGTGGATGAGTGGCTTGACATTTAGAGATAAAATGCGAAATGAATATATCTTTGAAAGGGTTAAAGTAGCTCCAATTGCAGTCATGATTAAAGAGAGAGCCTCCTTGCATGTTTTGGTCACTATATACGAATAATTAGCTATCATGGGCCGTCGACAGAATTAAATGGCATTCCTAGTTCGTGCAATGGCTCTTGGATCTATTTAGAGGACCATGTGGCTCACCCCTCATCGTCAGGCATGGGCCTTGTATTTTCATCTATCCAGCATATCCATTATAGCTACCTGCTGAATTGTTCTCCCGAGCCAGACCTCCGAAGTAACTTGTCGACCTAATCTGCCAGGTCACTTGTTGACCACACAACAATCATCCGTTGAGACTAAGTGTCTAAGCAATGTTCATCATTACCAAATAGATGCGTGTATATGTCTATTTATAAGCCTTCTGACATCCACATTGCCATTTTCTCATTGTCTTGTCATGTACAGATCATTGTGACTATATTCTGTCCACTGTCTGGATAGAGGAGAACCATTTATAAGTTATATAAATATGCGCCCTCCTACTTATAGAGAAGGAGAGAGAGAGGAGGAAGAAGAAAAAGATAAAAAGGCAAGAGGAGAATTTCTATTCCTCAAGGATCTTCCTTTTACGTCCTTGTGAGATCAGAGTCATTATCTTAGCTACTACTCTCACCTCCTTCAACCCTTTTTTCTCTCAAATCTTCATTATCTTAGCTACTACTCTCACCACCTTCAACCCTTTTTTCTCTCAAATCTCCCTTGAATTGTATGAGCCCACGAACGCTGAGGACCCTTACGTTGTAATGGAATTCAACGGTCACATTAAACTTTAACTATCTGATGACCAAGGTAGGAGAGTGATGTTTTTAGATTTGACTCATCTTAAGAAAGGTAAATGTAGATCTAAAAGGCTTGGGCAAGTTGTATAACAAATGATCTTAATTTGTTAGAATTAAATGAAAATTTGACACTCAATGGTCACATTAAACGTCAATCATTTGATGACCAAGTTAGGAGAGTAGATGTTTTAGATTTGACTCATGTTAAGAAGGTAAAGGTAAACCTAAAAAACTTGGGCATGCTATATAACAAATATTCTTAATTTATTAGAATTAAATGAAAATATGACAATGAAAAAAAATAATTCATTTAGCCAACCCCACTTAGTCGATAAAGACTTGTTTTTGTTTTTTCATGACTCGACCTGATAGCCTAGAATTGACAAAGTCAGGATCTGCGATCGGACGATACTAGCATTTAAGTACATATCCATAAATTTCTAGAAACTTTCAATATGTATAAAAGAGCCACTAAAAATCTATAAATTATAACTTTGTCAGCAAGTAAAATATTTCAATTCACACGCAACAGTTTGTCTACACAGAAGTAAATAATATAAAAAGAAATTACAATCACAACACAACGTGATACCTATCAATCGTAGTCTTTTTCCTGTAAACTAGGTCTCTTCTACCAGACACTAAGTTATATTTTTTTCTGAAAGAAAACATTAATTTCAACAGTAAATTTTTACGACTTAATAAACAATTACAATATTATTATGCATTAAATTTATATGCAAAAGATATACATCAATGACCAGATGAAATGTAGCTCATTTTCTTATAAAACTACTAGCTTTCGTTTTAAATTTATACATTCTCATTTCAATTCAAGTATTTACCTTTTAACATATTTAAGTCATATCAAGATTAATGTCATACCCGAAGATATTCTTAAAAGTGTACCTGTAGGCACTCTCAAAATTTTACACTCGAAGGTACACCTTTATTATTTTGTTTATCGTGACAAGTACATCACATCCTCTGTCAATACCATCTGAGGGTAATTCTGTATGACTGATCGTTTCATTTCACTTCACTTAATCTGTACCATATAAGGTCTTTTAAACCATCATTTCACCTTTTTAATTTTCTTAATTTTTCATTTCAACAATTCTTTCATTCATAATATAACTCGAATTATAAAATCAGTTATAAAAAACATCAATGCTGTTATTTATCAACAAACACATGATAATAATTACTCACCTTAGCCTTATAGTACATTTGTAAAAGCTTATTCCTTCACTTCACTTCCTTGTTCATCGCCTTAAAAGGTTTGGCTGCTTCCTTGCAAAAGATTCCTCTTTCCCCCCTTAAAATTTTAATTGATTTGGCCCCTAATCTTTTGCCTTTAATATCTAGTTAAGTTAAATCTGTTATTAAGATTTAGTAAGTAAACTAATATTTCAATTCAAGTAATTAACATCATAAAATCCTAAATACCCATAAGGTTTGACTCTTTCCGTTTGCACACAATGCTTACATTCACGCATGAGCCGTCTCCCTTCTCCTTCGCACTAGAACCTTCTACTTACATTATTTGATTTAAATTCATAAAACTAATATTATTATCATAACATTTCATTAATTTACTTAATAAATCTTTCGATTATTCATTTTTTCTATTAAACTTACCTTTATAATAGTGTTGATTGCCTTACCCGCATGCACGAAGGTCTCCTTCTTCCTCCTCCTTCAGTCTCTGCACATGAGCACAATGCATAACGCTACTCGACCTCCCCTCTTCTCCTTCGCTCTTATTTGATTACGTTAGGGTAGAGTTTGACAATCCCCCTCGCATGAAAAAGGGTGGCTCGATATCCCTTTCCTCGGCTCGACAACGACATCACACACAATGTTCTCCCTCCCTTCCTTCTCCTCCCAAAGATAGCTAGGCACAAGATCTCAGCTCCTACACCGCACGTACACGACGCCGTCTCCTTCTACGCACAAATACATTGTTGTTGGCTTCTCTGACTAGGGCTTAGTGTCAAAAGGCTCGGCTAACCATCTTGCGCACACACAAGCTTCTCTCCTCCATTTCCTTATTTTTTCTTCCTCTCGACAAAATAGTCCTGCTTTTTCTCTCACTCTCTTTCTTGATCACTTGCTCTTTGAAGGCTATGAGTGAAAGGACCGCAAAAGCCCCCTCTCATCTCTAATAGTCGAACCACTCGGTTGTTATGTTTTGATGTCATTTTATTTATTTATTATTATTATTATTATTATTATTATTTCGGTGCTTAATCCCCTCCTCTTATAAAAATTTTGCTCTCAAAATTTAATAAGTATCTTGAAAACAAACATACCTCAAATGAATAATTGGGGATATCTTTCTTGTATCTAAGAGATTTTCTCCCAAGTAGCATTGATCTCCAATCTATGCTTGCATAAAATCTTCACAAATGGAATCACTCTATTATGAACCTTCTTCATATCATAATCCAATATTCTTTCAAACAGCTCAATATAAGTCAAATCAAATTACCATTTGTTATCACCCTACTAGATTCATCTGCAATATATTTTTAAGTGAAGAAATTTGGAAAATATTATGTACTCTTTGCATATGAGCTAATAAAGTTAATCTTTTAAGTTACTTTAGCCATTCTCTCCATAATCTCATATGGACCTACAATTATGGGGCTCAATTATCAACTCCTTTCAAAATGTTGCACAAACCCTTCAAAGGACTAACTTTAATAAAGCAAACTCTCCAACTTCAAACTCAACAGGTGTGTGCTTGGCATCATAATAATCTTTTTGCACGTTCTACACTGCCTTTAGTCTGTCTCTGATTAGTCTAATCTTCTAAGTAATATCATTACCAAAGTCAGCTCCAGTACTTTCTTTCATACAAAACTTCATATAGAGCCATCCCAATGTCAGTCTGATAACTATTATTGCAATTAAACTCTACTAGAGGTTTATGTGATTCCCATTCTCCAAAATTAAGAACACATAACCTTAGCAGATCCTCCAAAGTCCGAATAATTTTTTTCTGACTAACCACCTGTCTGAGGGTGAAAAGCTATACTGAAAGTTAATCTGGTCTCCAAAATTTTCTAAATCTTTTTCCACAATCTGGAAGTAAATTTGTCATCTCTGACAAAGAAAATGAACTTTGACACTTCATGCAATCTTTCAATTTGGTCTAACATACAACTTTGCTAACTTCTCAACTGGGTATGTTTGTCTTACGGGCAAATAATGGGCATACTTCGTCTATCTGTTAATAATTACCTAGATTTCGTGTCAACCTTGACATGATTTAGACAACTTGATTACAAAGTTCGTAGCTATCTTCTCATATTTCAACTACGGAATAGGTAAAGATGTAACTGACCTCTAGGATAATGATGTTGTGCCTTCACTAGTTGACATAAAGGACACTTTAGCCACAAATTATGTCACACTTTTCTTCAATCCTAACCACCAAAATATTTTCTTGAGATCCTGATATATTTTTTACTCCCTGGGTAAATGGTATACCCAAATAAATGCGCCTCAAGAAATTCCCTTCTCAAATTATCAACAGCAGGAACGTAAACCCTACCTTTATATTTCAAAGAAATCATCCTGATCTAACACATACTTTTCCAAACTTCTTGTCTTAACTTGTTCCAGGATTTTCTGAACTTTGTTATCTCAAGTTAATGGATAATCAATTTTGCTTTTCAATGTGGATTGCACAGTCAACTGATTTATTGAACCATAATGACATCATTATAATAGATAGCTTCAGCTTTGCAAAGTCCTTAAATAATTGTTTCTGCTAAGTAAATAAACCGTACAAATTACCTCAAACCTTCCTACATAGTGCATCTACAACTACATTTGCCTTCCCCGGATGATACTGGATATCCAAATCGTTGTCTTTGATAAATTCCAGCCGTTTCCTCTACCTCAGGTCCAGCTCTTTCCGAGTAAAAATGTACTTCTAACTCTAACCATCAGTAAATACTCACATCTAACTCCATACAGAAAAACTTGGGCTTTGTTGACTATCTGATGATCCGATTAGGAGAGTAGATATTTTAGATTCGACTTATGTTAAGAAAGGCAGAGGTAGACTTAGGAAGATTTGGGCTTATTGTATAAAAAATGATCTTAATTTATTATAACTAAATGAAAATATGACACTAAATAGGACGCAATGGAGAAAAAGGATTCATGTGGCCGACCCCACGTAGTGGGATTAAGGCTTTGTTGTTGTTGTTTTTGTAACTCCATACAGATAACTTCTTCATATCTTAAGTGTAAACCCAACCGCTGCAACCTCCAAATCATCTGTGGGATAATTTCTTTCATGATTCTTCAATTGTCATGATGCATGCAATGGCTATTTTATGTTGCATAAGTATACAAACCAAATCTTTCAAAAATGCAGCACTGAAAATCTGAAACCCATCTGAACCTGATGGAATAATCAACACTGGAGTAGAAATTAAACAAATGTTCAACCCCTCTGGAAAGCCTCCTCGCAACGAGTAGGGCATTCAAACTTCACTGCCTTTTGAGTCAGTCTCGATAATGGCATAGCATTTATGAAAACCCATCTACAGATCTTCTGTAATAACCACCCGAACCTTGAAACTTCTGATCTCAATAACAACAGTAGATCTTGGTCATTCTGTAATCACCTTGAACGTATTTTGATTCACAGATATACCATCTCAACTGATAGTATGTCTTTTAAGCCAAAACTCACATTTAGAAAATTTGGCTATGGTGTATTCTCCTTCAAAACCTATAGTCAACATGCAAATGATCTATATGACTGGTTTCATCACTCAAATACACTGGGATATCTTCTACAAAGACAATCACAAAAGTATCCAAAAACCAATTGAAGATCCTGTTCATCTGATTCATGAAAAGTACTAGAACATTTGTCAAACCAAATGACATCACAAATTCTTAATGTCCATATGTAGTCCCGAAACCCGTCTTTGTTGTCTTTCTCTTTAATCCTTAATTGATGATAGCCTGTTCTTTAGATTAGTCTTTAAAAATTCAAAATCCCCTTCTAATTAATCAAGCAATTTATCAATCTTCGATTGTGAATATTTGTTTTTAACTGTGAGTTTATTCAACTCCCTGTGCCAATGTATATCCCGAAGCTCCCATCCTTCTTCATGAATAATAATGATGCTCCCCAAGGTAGGGTGTTATGTCTGATGATCACCTTATCTAGTAACCTCTGCAATTGGCTCTTCAACTTTTACAACTCCTTAACTGCCATTCTGTAGGGTGCCTTCGATATAAACTCAGAACCTAGCATGTGTTCAATAGTGAAATTAATCTCTCACACTAGTGGTTGCCTTGTCAAATCATTAAGAAAAGCTTCTGGATATTCTCTTACCACTGGAATATCACCCGAAGATTTCACTTAGATGTATTTGTTATCGGAGCAAGAGAACCTTGATTTCCACGTTTCAACAATTTGAAAGCTTTCAAACAGATAACTATCATAGATGTCATTCCTCTATCACCACAAAATTTAACTTATGCTCCTCAGGTATATTTAATCAGTTTTTAGACAACCAATTCATGCCTAAAATCACCTCAAACTATACTAAGAGTCACACAATAAGTTTTGTATAAAAATCTTTTTCAGCGGTTAATTTCACCTTACATGAATGATTAATTTTCATAAAAACACCTTTTGACAGTTTAATCAATAATATTACAGCATTAAAATGATATTTAATTGCATCACATTAACTAATTCCTCAACTATAAAAAAGTGTGATGCTCTCGAATCAAATAATAATCTTATTGGCCTATTTTGATGAAATATGATACCTATTAATAAAACCATTGCAGTGAACAATTAAGGTTGATTTATTTATGTGATTTTCTTAAATTGTGTTATGAACGACATGACATAAATTCTATGATAATTAAAGGTGCACTGAGTCAAAATTATTAAAAGTGAAACATACATGTGATGACGTCGGGGGAGTTCTTATATTCCTGCTGTGAAAGTGCATATACCAAGGTTTTGAAAATCGAACCTGACATTGAACTGGCAGTAGAAAAGGTTCAAGGTTCAAAAGTTGAAACGTGGTTTAATCGGATGACTTAATAAATCATAAATATATTTAAATTGACAATAGATAAGATTTATATAACACTTAATTTTTATGTATTTAAATATCTAACAATTAAAATTCAATTTTAACTGTTTTATCTATGCATGAAAACTTATATTACTCTTTTTAAAATCGTGATATTTTATATGATATCGATGATTTTAGTGGTATAAATGTAAAAAAAAAAAGTTTGTGTTAATTGTGCAAATAAATAAAATTGGGTGGAATGTATGTAAATTGAATTTATTTATAATAGTAATATTTTTGATGTGATATGAGTGATTTGGATAGTATAAATGTAAAAGGAGTTTAGGCATTAAATATGTAAATTACATAAAATAGGTGGCATAAATGTAAAAAAATACAATTTTTGGTTTAGGGGTCAAACTGGTTGGTTTATGTCAGTTCAAAGCTGATTCAAATTGGTTCAATCTAGTTTGATGTGAGTGCAGTTTTTAAGTCAGCTCAAACTGGAACACCAATTAGTTCACGGTCGAATCAATTAGTACGGTTCGATTTTCTAAACAGAGGCATATATCCTTGACTGGACACTCTAATGGGTCTATCATGGATTCAACACTAATCCTAAAAATTCAGCTGCACTCGGTCTACTGAAGTTCATTTAAGGTTATACAACGCTGCCTCTAGAATTTGTTGGAGCCCTCTGATCCAATTTAGGGCATTTTCTCATCATTTCTTCATTGGTGGCACTAAAAGCAAGTGTTCAATCCAGACAAACACTCACCTTTGTGAGACCAAGTACACTTTTCACATTTGTTCACATCAATCTGGCTGCTCCGCACTGCTTGATCGGCTACAAAAGCTGCTTGATTTGCCTTCTTGGTACTTGTATTTTCTTTTTAGAATGAATGACGGTCTGCCCTGATATCTTCGTAGAAACTTCGATCTTTCTAAAT
>NEWO01000380.1:113363-125661 GCA_003013225.1 Phalaenopsis aphrodite
TGCAGTCTTCGTCTCTGCAAAAAACATCTGAGTTCATAATACTCTATGAAGGTGTATCAACTCTACTATATTATTTCTAGCTTTTTCCCTTGATTTTTTCATATTTCTGAAATAACATAAAAAATATTATAATTAGACACAATTTAAATATTACTTATTAATTAATTTATCATCATAAGGACTCTTTTTTATCATAATTCAACTTAAATGCTTTGATTTCACTTTTGTCATGATCTGACCTGATAGTTTAGAATTGACCATGTCAAGAACTGCTGTCCGAATGTATTAATATTATAATACTCTTCCACAGATTTCTAGAAACTTCTAATACATATATATAAACCACTAAATATTCACAAAATACAACAAACCTAAAATCAAAATATCTAGAAATTATAGCATAGTCTGCAATTAAAACATCATCCACACAACAATATCTCTATATAGAAATAATAAGTATAAAAGAAACTACAATCACAACACAACATATACTTACAACACAACATATACTTATCAGTTGTAGTCCTCCTGTAAACTAAGTCTCTCCTATTAAACATAAATCCAAAATTTTTCTTTTCTTGAAAGAAAACGTAAATTTAAATAGTAAGTTTTCATGAATTAGGGTTTGTTTGGTGTTGCGTTTTTCGCACGGCGCGACCCTGAAATGATTTTTTTATATGTCCGTTTGATAACGACGGCGCAAGCGCAATTTTAAAAAAATTGGACAAAATGTGGGCCGCGAGTTACCGCGCAGCCCGTGTTTTGTAAAAATTATTCATTCTGGTTTTACAACCCTACCTCCCTATATTCTTTGTTATTCGTCTTAACTTGGCTCCTTTGTTCTCCCTCAGCCTACGGTATTCTTTACCACTATATTCTCTGACATTATGATTTTGCGATGGTTTTCTAAGTTCTATTCGGTCGATGATTTTCGGATGGTTGTTCATTGTCGTTGGGTTTTGCAATATATGCAATTTCAGTTTTTGCAATTCATGCGATTTTGCATTGGTATTGGATTTTCTTTAATGCTGATGGGTGATGGTCTTTACTCTGAATCGGGTGGTGCTGTGGTGGCAGTGGTTGTGCTGCGGTGGGAGTAAATGTGCTGTGGTGAGGTGTACTTGTGTTGTTGGTTGTGGTGTGGTGACTGTTGGTTGTGGGGCTATGCTGTGGTGGTTGTTGGTGTGTTGTGGTGAATACTTGTGCGGAGGTGTTTTTGGGTGGTTGTTGGTGTGTTGTGGTTGTGCCGTGGTGAGGAGTATTTGTGCTGCGGTGGTTGTGGGTTGTGAGGTTGTGCTGTGATGGCTGGGGTTGTGTTGTGGTGAGTACTTGTGTGTCGAGTTGTGGCTTTGGTGATGTTGTGGTGGCTGTGGTTGTGTTGTGGTGAGGAGTACTTGTGTTGTGGTTGTGTTGTGGTGAGGAACATTTGTGTTGTGTGTTGTGGGTTGTGGGGTAGCGGCGGGGTTTTTGAGGTTGTGTTGTGATCGCTGTGGTTGTGCTGTTGTGAGAAGTACTTGTGTGTGGAGGTGTGGTTGTGGTTGTGTTGTGGGTTATGGTGTGGTCGCTGTGTTGTGGTGGTTGTAGTTGTGTCGTGGTGAGTCTTCTGTTCTGGAGGTGTGCCTGGGGCTGTGTTGTAGTGATTGTGGTTGTGCTGCGATGAGTACTTGTGCTGTGGTGAGGAGTACTTGTGGCTATGGTTGTGCTGTGGTGAGGAGTACTTGTGCTTTGGGTTGTGGTGTAGTGGCTGTGGGTTGTGGAATTTTTTTGTGGTGGTTGTGGTTGTGTTGTGTTGAGGAGTACTTGTGTGTGAAGGTGTGGCTGGGGTGGTGTTGTGGTGGTTGTGGTTGTGTTTTGTGAGTACTTGTGTTGTGGTGGCCATGGGTTGAGTACTTGTGCTATGGTGAGGAGTACTTGTGGCTATGGTTGTGCTGTGGTGAGGAGTACTTGTGCTTTGGGTTGTGGTGTAGTGGCTGTGGGTTGTGAAATTTTTTTGTGGTGGTTGTGGTTGTGTTGTGTTGAGGAGTACTTGTGTGTGAAGGTGTGGCTGGGGTGGTGTTGTGGTGGCTGTGGTTGTGTTGTGTGAGTACTTGTGTTATGGTGGCCATGGGTTATGGGGTTGTGCTGTGGTGAGGAGTACTTGTGTGTGGAGGTGTGGATGGGGCGGTGTTGTGGTTGTGTTGTGGGTAGTGGGGTGGTTGTTGTGGGTTGTGTGGTTGTGCTGTGGTGGATGTAGTTAGGTTGTGGTGAGGAGTACTTGTGCATAAAGGTGTGGCTGGGGTTGTTCTGCAGTGGTTGTGGTTGTGCTGTGGTGAGGAGTACTTGTGATGTGGGTTGTGGTGTGGTGGTTGTGTTTTGGTGAGTACTTGTGTGTGAAGGTGTGGCTGGGATTGTGCTGTGGTGGCTGGGGTTGTGGGTTGTGGTTGTCTTGTTGTGTTGGCTCATGTGTGGGTTGTGGTTGTGTGCGAAGTTGTGACTCAGTGTGGAGGTGGTTATGTGTTCTACAGTTGTGCTATGGTGGTTGTGGCTGTGTGTGGAAGTGTGGTTGGGGCTGTGTTGTAGTGGCTGTGGTTGTGGGTTGTGATTGTCAAATTGTGTTGGCTCTTGTGTGAGCTATGAATGTGTGTGGAGGTCTGGCCCTGTGTTGTGGTGATTGTGGTGCATATGGTTGTGTATGGAGGTTGTGGTTGTGTGTGGAGGTTTGGCTGGGGTTGCGCTGTGGTGGCTGAGGTTGTGGGTTGTGGTTGCCTGGTTGTGTTGGCTCATGTTTGGGTTTGGGTTTTGGTTTTGGTTGTGTGGAGGTCTTGCCCTGTGTGGAGGTGATTGTGATGCCTGTAGTTGCATGTGGAAGTGTGACTGAGGTTGTGTTATGGTGGCTGTGGTTGTGGGTTTTGTTGGCTTATGTGTGGGTTGTGGTTGTGTGTGGAGTTGTGGCTCTGTGTGGGGATGGTTGTGTGTTCTTTGGATATGTTGTGGTGGTCTTGGTTGTGTGTGGAGGTATGGCTGGAGTTGTGTTGTGGTGCTTTTGGTTATTTGGTTGTGTTGCCTCATGTGTGAGCTGTGGTTGTGTGTGTAGGTTTGACTTTTGTGGAGGTGGTTATGGTGCCTGTGGTTGTGTGTGGAGGCTGTAATTATGTGTGGAAGTGTGGCTGGGGTTGGATTTTGGTGGTTATGGTTGTGTTGTGGTTGTCTGGTTGTGCTGGCTTATTTGTGGCTTGTGGTTGTGTGTGTGGTTGTGACTCTGTGTGTACGTGGTTGTGGTGTCTGTAGTTGTGAGTTGTGGTTGTCTGGTTGTGTTGCTTCTGTGTGCGTTGTGGTTGCTGTCAAATATTAATGTTTTACTTTTTATGTGCTAGTAACGCAATGGTTAAAACTAATGAAGTCGGTTTTTTAGCTATGTAGGATAGGTAAGCCAAACTCATATTTTGAGACCTCTCTTTCAAGGAGGTTGAATCAGAAATAGGCCCACCAGCTAATTTAACAAGGAATATTGACAAAATTTTATGAAGAAGTTTAAGGAAATAACAGGAAAAAAGTATGATAGGATACAACTGAAGAACAAGGAGGATCAGTTGGAAAAATACTAGAAATTATGAAAGAATTAAAACAGGGATCCACAGGTGGGTTGGGATCCAATCAAGCAGACTATTGATGCTTCGAAGGAGCGGTCGACTGAGAATACCTTACAAAGGGGATATCTGAAGTCATTTATGGATACCAAATATCATATTCCTGAATTTGAAAGATCCAACAATATTGTTCGGGTAGGAAATAAATAGTTAACAAGAGACACTCGTCCTTGTGTGGTGTAATTAAAAAAAAAAACATTTGGCTTGTAGAAGAAAAATTGAGTCATATTGCGTGATATGCCAACATCCATTTCCGAAGCATGTGCAAATTGTAATAGCCATAATGACTCTCCATAACTATATTTGACGACATCATTTGAGAACTGATGTAAACTTCAACATTAATGGCGATGATCATTTAAATGTATCGCCTGAAGCATTTGAATATCATACAAGATAATCTATACCACAGGCAGAAGGAAAATCACAAGGTTGCACCCATGATGACGAAGGTGTTGGGGAAATAGTTGAATTGAGAGAACGACTTACAGAAGCCATTATTAAATGTTGATTTGATTGAATCTTGTTTATTTAATATAGTTCATCTTTATTTCTGTTCATTGTATATTTGATTATGATTGTTTGGATTTTTTATGATATTTGTAAGTATTTTTTTTCCTTTTTTCTTTCTCTTATTTTTCTTTTGGTGGGTTTGAGAGGTCCATGATAAGTCGTTAGATCTTATGAATTCTTCTTGATGACTTGATTGTCAGTATTGGTTGGTGTCACATGTGAAATCCTATTAAAAGAAACCAAATTCCTCTATTTTTTTCAGCAATACGGCTTCTGAGATTTTTCTAAATGATCTTTTTTGGTGATATGCATATGTGACACTCACATGCTTGTATTATGTGGGTTAAATACAACTAAAAACTTTTTTTTGAGAAGGTCTGTTGTCTTCTTGTAGCGACAGATTCGTTAGTTGGTATACTGAGTTATCTGAGACTTCACGCCTACTTGGTTATCTTCAATAAAATTTTACATGTGACAGAGTCATTGGTTGGTATACTGAGTTATCTGAGATTTCACATATATACTATATTGTTATATCATAAATGGCGCTGCCTCTCATGCTCACGCTCTGCTAAGGTTTTGTCGTGACGATCCTAGTTATTACTCCACTGCATCTCTTCGTCGATCAAGCTCTGCTTGTCGTTCGTCGATTTTGTCACTTTCGTCTGATTCACCGTTGTCTCCGCTATCAATGTGCTTTGTCTGCTTCGTTGCTTGTCTCTGCTCGTGCGGCTGAGTCGGCCTTAGTCTTCGAGCTCGGCATCTCGTCTGCTGCTCGTGCCTTTCAATCATCGTCATGCATCATTTGCTCCGTTGCTCGTGTTGTCTGCTGCTTGTGCGACTGCGTCGGACTCAGCCGTTGAGCTCGACATCTCTTCGTTGTCTGCTGCTCGTGCGACCGCTCCTCGGGCTCGAGCTGAATTCGCAGGGGCTTCGGGTTTTTGCTTCCGCTCCCTGTTTTGGATTTGGAGTTTGCTCTCTGCATTGCTTTCTTCATTGCTCTTAATGCCGCACCTCCATCTATTGGGGATGGGTTCAGACAGATCGTGTGCTGCCGCTCTTGCGAGTGTCCACGCCTCAGGTACACATAAATTGTGCTCCTTTTGTTTGAGTGGTAGGATATAAAAAAACTAGGTATGAAGAATGAGAAGGGTGTCATCTTTTGTACAAAAGCTGAAAGTATTCAACTTGTTTCCTTCTATCAATTGAATTTGGTCGAAAAATTTATGTATATGACCATCCCAAAATGGAGTTGTTCGTAAGGAATTTGAGCTTATGCACCTTGTTGAGGAGAGGATAATTGGACTGTTTGATGGACAACACATTCTTATACATCTTAATAATGAAGAAGATTATACGCGCTTATTTGCTAGAAGGATAATCTGGATTGATAACAGAGCAATGAAGATTCTGAAATGGTCTGTAGATTTTGACCCACAGATGAATTTGCTTCTCTGGTCTGAAATTTCATTATTTTACTTAAAAAGTATTGTACTATATTGCCTCAGTTTATGGTAAGCTACTCAAAACATACATTCATATTTTTAATTTTTCTCGCATATCTGAAGCCAGAGTACTTGTTGAAAGAGACATCACTTATCTGTTTCTGAGGAAATTTGGTTGGGCACATAGCATCATGGATATAAGCAAAAGGTAGTGATTGAGCCTTTTCTTTCGTATTGTTCGAAGTGTCGTATGTTCGACTATTCCAGTTCTCAATGCCATCATCTACACCTCCAACTCAGACAAGAAAAACAAAGTGCTCCGCCACAGACTGATTTCATCTTCTTCTGATCAACTCCAAGTTATTGACTCTATTGATCATCAAAAGGATACCCCTGAAGACGTTACTATTCTCGCAGACAACATGACAACCATTCAGTCCCCAGCTGTAGCTCCCCCGTATTTGGATCCTCAAATAGTGGGGGAGAGGGAGATTCTTCAAACCCCATCTGCCCTAAAACCTATCAGCAATATTATAGGTGACAATATTTCTACTGTTTCACTATCGCCTCATCAGGTCGAGCAAATTGTTAATATTACTCAGGTTCATGGGGATCATGATGTGCAACAGTCTACACCTATCCGACCAACTTTAGATTCTACTGATCAAATGGGTCAATCATCGGATGAGGAATGACAGGTCTACACATCTAGGAGGAAGAAGAAAAATGAAGACCTACTTGAGCTCAGGAATCTGATGGATGATACTTTGGTTACTTCGGGAAATACCAATTTGTTAGTTAGCTCACTTCCGAGAACTAGAAGCAGAGGGAGGACTAAAATGAGACGTCTCTAACACTTTTGCGCCCTTTGTTAGCTTTTTGGTTTTTTACCTTTATGTCTCTTTATTTTATTTAAGATTTGTGTGTGTTGTATTGTGTGAGTTGAACTTTCTTTTAGGCCCTCATACAGCTTTACTGTATCTTTTCAGCTACAGATATGTTTGTATGGGTGGGCCTAAACACCAAACTCATACGGTACAAAACACAAAAAAAAAAATGTAAAAGATGGGTACATATAGAAATTAAAAAAAACCAAAAAACCACTAGGCGCTGAAAAAGTGTGGGTCATCTCAATCTAGTCTTGCATCCGACTCTAGTTCTCGGTAGGGATCCAGCTAGCAGATTGGTAAAGTGCTGACCATTATTCGTAGCAATTAAAATATCATCCATAAGACTCCTGAGCTATAGTAGATCTTCATTCTTCTTCTTCTTCCTAGAAGTGTAAACCTGTCATTCTTTAAAATCAGCCTGATGTGGTAGATCTGAAGCAGAAGGAATACCAACAATAAGTACCCACAATAAGTTCTAGAATATGTGAAGCATGAGTTGCCTCTACACCGGATACTTCTTGAAGAAGTGGAGCTGCGAGACTCTCTTGATTATCAGTCTGAACACTATCATTTATAGATAATGGTCCATCAATATTGTTTTCTATTGAGTTTGTAGGTGTCAGCATCGCATCACTCGCAGTAACAGTAACAACAGTGTCATGAGGGGGGTCCTCAGGGGTAGTAGACACCTTCTATCCGGTCCTCAGGTGGAACTAAAATGTCCACAGCAGTGGGGTTAGACCCCTCCTTATTCAGTTGAACCTTAGATTTCAAAATAGGATGAAGCTTATGACATTTAACAAAGATATGACCAAACATCTTACAGTGGGTACAATATGGAGGTTTGCGTTTCATGACGATTTGTTGCCAATAACCATTATGGGTTGTGCCCAACCAGACTTTTAAAGTAGTTCTGGCCACAGAGGGTCTGATTAGGTTGAAAGTACACAGATCTAGTTTCAAAGGATTCCTAAGGAAGACCCCAATAGAGCAGAGAACCTGATGGTGAAAAAAATGCAGCTTGAGACCAGGTAAACTAAACCATACCATGTTTCATGTTTTGGGTAAAAATTAGGAGACAACTTGAGTAACTTTATTGATTTGTCTTCGATATTAAGATATTTCTTGGAGAAAATTCTGGTGTAGTCTTCAGCCACTGTTAGTTGGATCAACACGTCTCCCATCCATGAGTCTCACTTTCTACTTGCCTACTAGCATAAGATCACCAACACTCTTTCTGATAACATCCATAAGAGGGTGTTCCCACTGAAATTTGCCAATAAAAGCAAACTTGAATTTTTTCACCAGGGTAGGAATTTTTGATTAAGAGAAAAAGATTGTTTTTTCCCCCTTTCTTACTTCTCTTCTTAATAAAAGGACAATCATCTGTACTCTCACGACATTCCTTATAACTTGAGGGAAATACCACTGCGGACTCCTCCTGAGGGTTACCCACAACACGGGCAAAGGAGACTTTGTCCGGCTCAACCAAAGAAGGAAACGCCATCAGAGGCTGTCGGCGTTAAACTGCTGTGAGGTTGCTGAAAGACAAACAAATAAGCTGCCAAGCGCAGAAGCAGGAGCAACGCTGAAACAGAAGAATCGGGTGCAGATGACAGCTGCGAGCGACAGAGGCGTGGAAGATGACGAAGTCGAGCAGAGGAACGATAGCGATAGAGGAAGATGATGACGCAAGCAGTGGAGATATCGCGACGCGAGCCGCGACAGGGAGTGCAAACGTCGACATCGACGTAGATGCAGACGCCGGAGCGATGGTCAACGATGCGGGATCCTTTCAGTGGTAGAATCAATTGCAACTGAAATCGCCCCTAGCGGAGCTCTCATATATATATATATATTTGAATTCAAATTTGTCTGTAAATAACAACTTAAGGAATAGAGCTCAAGAAAGGAGAATGAGAGAGTAAACAAAAATAAAAAGTAATATTTTTTGTCTTATTTATGAAATGATCTCCCCATTTCTAGGGGAAAGTACAATATGATGCTGATATATTTTTAACTTTGCTTTTATGTGGTATGTACAATGTATTCTTGGTATTTTACAAATATGAGCATATTGCTTGGTTGTTCTTTGGCTTGGTTGGCTGAGCTCATTTGTCTTTGGCTCGGCAGGACCGGTTCAGTCGACTGGGCTTTGTCGACGTCGGTGGTTGGTTGAGCTTACATGGCTTCGGCTCGACAGAGTCGATTTGGTCGGCATTGCCTATCGGTTGATTTAGTCTGGCTGCCGACCCTCAATCTCTAATAAGGACCTCCTGTCGGCAGAGTGTAGTTGGATTATTGAGCAGAAGGTGAATCATAGTACTTGGTAGGTAGCTTTCTCCTCAACGAGGAGAGCCTGAGGGATAATTATAAGACCTTTTGTTGCATTATTAATTCTTGATTCCTGATAAGGAACTTCGTGGGTGTTTGTGACATGGTTGGTGATATTGTGGGATTACATCTTTCGGATCGCATCTGTTGGAAGATAGTTTACTGCCTTTTGTTGGCTTTCTATTAGTGTTGGCTTGGATACCTATTTTTCTCGTTTTTGATTGAATGGCTTAGATTAAGTTCTCTTCGTGACATGGTCGGCTTAGGCTTTGCTTGCTCTGACACGGACGACTGCATCTAATTAGATAAGCGGGCCTTCAGGTCTTCTGTCAATGGGCCCTCTTTGGTCGTACTCTCTCTCATCTGGACCGCTAGATCCCATGACCAACACTGACATATTTTCAATATACATATTTTAGTTCCGCAAATCTCTTAATTCTTAAAAGCGATATTGCAATAAGAACAAGAGATTTAGTCCAAGAATTTGATAATATTTATTTGTAATTAATGATTCAACTATTGAGCTCCCTTGATTTCCGTATATTTGGTCTTATAAATAGAGAGTGACGAGACTCTTTGACATTACATATTTGTTTTGCATCTCTTCTCGCTTGAATCAATCGTCTTCCAAATGTTATTGTGGAGAACGTGTCGAATCTTCCTATCATTCCCCCAACAAGAAAATTCTTCTTGCCGCCTTTGGGAGACCGAAAGAGCGGTATCGTTGGAAGGCGAAAAGAAGAAGAAAATCACAGTTAAGAAAAGAAAAGTGGTCACATTGACAGATCAGTTGGGGTCGTTTGATTGGTTCTTCGGTCCACAACAGAGTAACATTTGGGCGACTTGCTCAACCATCAATCTGTCGGCTTAACCTTTTACAGCGACTCAAAACCTGTCGATTGAACAACGACCCAAGAAGGTAATGGTGCTCTGCTGCTGCCCAGGCTCAAGACGTTGTAGGTGGTTTGTCGTCGTCTGGGACACAAGAGGCTACTAGTGCTCTTCTGCATCCGGTGAGGGTGTCGTGTTGGTTACTTCATCTGAGTGAAATCAACTCCTTGGTATGAGGAGCATCGATCTTACTTGGTAGGTTTTGATATTTTTCCTGATCTTTTTACACAATATTATTTGATACAGTGGTATGTTGAACTTGGGTAATGACTTGCCTCCGACAAATATTGGTGAGAATTTGACCGTGGTGCCTCCGTTGGCTGCTCAGGCATCGACCAGAAGCGGTCGACTTTTGAGCGAGGGATTGACCACCCAAGCAATCGTCGTGTGGCCCGCGAGGAAACAACTAATGGACCTCAGAAGTTTTCTTGGTCGCTGGCTCGTGGCCTGGACAAGATTGATGACTTCTTCGCTCGATCGAGTGGAATTCAACGAGAAAAGGAGATACGTGAGTTGTTGGCTTGTGTGGAGAGACCAAAGAGGATGAAGGAGATGGCTGCTCTTCACTATGAATTGTCGTGCATCCTGGATATATGCCTCATACTTCAAGCTCAAGATGAGATCAACAGGATGAACTTGTTCAAATTTGGTGTAGTTTTATATAAAAGAATGCATCGGAGGGGCTACGTCTTGGCCGAAGTAGCAGATGATTCCCTTGTAAAATATTTTCTTTCGGACTAGTTTTCAATTTGTTTTGTAACATCTATTCTCAGGAAAAAAAAAATATTTTTTCTTCTCGAATCCCGTGTTGTATTTTTTCTTTCATCGCATTTTTGTCAATGCGATGATTCTGTTTTTTCCCGTGCGACGATTTTGTTTCTTTTGTTGCTCTATATGTATATCGATGCGACGATTTTGTTTTTTCCCGTGCGACGATTTCATTTCTTTTGTTGCCCTATATGTGTGTGTGTGTGTGTGTGTGTGTGTGTGTGAGAGAGAGAGAGAGAGAGAGGGTGAGGGGTTGGATTGACTCTACACTTTTACTATCTTTTTCACTTCGTTTCTCATTTATTCAACTTTTTATTTTTTGTGTTCAGTTTCGATGGCTCCAAAATACTCTCTGAAATCTTTTGGGATGATCGTAGCAACCGAACGATCAATGATGAACCAAGGGGAAGTGGATTGGTTGCAGGATGCTTACATTTACGATTTCTCCATTAGGCTTTGGGTCGACGATGAGCCCAATCGAACGACCACTCCAAATGGCCTTGCCCTCTTCTACAAGGATCAACTTCGCTTTGACTTGAGGTTGCCTCTCTGTCGTGAGTTGTGGGTCATCTTCAACCATTATGGAGTTATTTACGCCTTTATTCCGTCGAACTACATTGTTGCTATTATGACCTTTATTATCCCCTCCCCCCCCCCCAACCCCCAACACACACAGTGTTTCCTGATTCTGGTCAAGAGGGTGAAGGTGAGTGTTATGTCACGCCCTGCCATTTTCAAAGAAATGACAAGACAAGTATGAGAAGGAAGCTCTAGAAGAGGCATGCATGTCAAGAGCCTTCTAAAGCAAAGAAAGTGGATGAGAAAGTTCCACACAACTCTAGAAACTTCTACCCAATTTTAGAGGTCAAAGGAAGACAATACTTTATGAAGAACTCAAGGATGGAGCATGGAGAGTTCAAGAAGAATCTAGAAGGATCTAGGATTGTGTATTTATGTAAGAATTGTATGGAATATTATAGAAAGTAGGGAATTCTAGAATATTCTCATGGCTTGGAGGGGGACTATAAATTGAGGTCCCTCCCCTCATTTGTAATCACCTAAGCATTCAATCAAAGCTTCCAAGTATTTAAGTGTGAAGTGTTCCTTTCTGTCTACTCTTCTTCTTAAGAGTGTTTGGCGCTCACAAGTCCAAGCGTTGTGAGGATTAAGCTGATTTAGTGTTAAAGGAGAGAGCTAAAGCCGCACAGGCGACTTGGGGAATGTTAGTCCGTGACAGTTGGTATCAGAGACTTGGTTTAAAGGAATGACAAAAAACATCAAAGAGCACGTGATTGAGTCGGAAGCCACTAATGTGGAGTCATCTCAAGGGCGAGGTCACCAGGAACAAAGAGATCCCGTGCACCCAAGTTATGTGGGTGTCCAAGAAAATCATGCATGGCTTTGATTCATGTCTTACTTAGATGGAGGCAATGAATGACATAAAGGGCCAAATAAAGGATCTTAGTTAAAGGGTTGATGAACTCGAGGAGGATGTCACTATTCATTCAACGATCAGAGGAATGATGCTCCAACTTGAGAAGACCTTAATGGGCCATATGGATAAGTTGCAGGAGGATTTGTTGAGGAAGCTCCAAGTGGTATGAGGAGACTATGAGGAGGAGATGAGCGACGTGCGTGCTAGCTTGGAGGAGATGCGTGGAGACATTTCGTTGTGCAAGAGGGCACTAGTGGTATTCACAAGCCATCCCAATTTCGAAGCCAAGAGGATTGCAGTTCCAAAACCTATGAGTTTTGGAGGGGTTCACAACGCGAAGGAAGTAGACAACTTCCTATGGGGACTAGAGCAATACTTTGGAGCGATGGGATTGCT
>NEWO01000380.1:127538-137599 GCA_003013225.1 Phalaenopsis aphrodite
CTGTGAGAATTAGGTTGATTTAGTGTTAAAGGAGAGCGCTAAAGCCGTACAGGCAACTTGGGGAAAGTTAGTCCGTGACAGTTAGCTCTGATGATTGTTTCATTTTGATCGATTTGAGGAGGGATTAGTACTCTGATTTCCCTACGACGACTCTATACCCCGCTACCATCCCCGAAATGATTTGGTCTTGAGCTTTCGAGAAGACCCCTTCATGAGCAAAGTTTCTCAGGTTTGGGCCTGATGATCGATCGATACAATTGATGACCTGAGAGGCTTCGTACTTTTTGCCGATGATCCTGCTAGAGGCTGTGGAAAACTTGGCGAAGGCTAAGGATAGGGTGAAGTTGGCGAAAAATCAGGTGAAGGTGGTTGAGATTGAAGTACTCAGACTATCAAAGTTGTTGTCAGTTGCTCGGGGAGAGAATCATCCCTTGGAAGAGAAAATGACAACAATGAAGACGTCTGATTAGTTTGTCATTGAGCTTTCTTCCCATCCTCGGTAGGTGGAACTTCTCACTGCACAACTCAGGGTAGGAGTATCCTTAGCCATCGGTCGGATGATAAAGGCGAAATTGGTCTCCCCTGAGTGGGCCAATTTGGATAAATTTGCTACATTACTTTCAAACTAGGAGAAGGGCAAGGAAGAGGAGATAGTGTTGAAGACGATGAGAGGTCTTAAAAAGTTTGACTCATCTTTGAATTCGTCTATACATAGAGAACTTTTTTCCTTTTCTTTTTGAATACTTGTAAAGAAACGTATGTGAAATTCTTGATAAAGGAATGTAGAGAATTTTTTTTGGGTTTTCAATCAAAAAATAAAATAAAATTTTCGGTTTGTTGTCATCTTAGTTTTTTTTTTTGCTTTACCTTTACCATATATTTTATTTTTCTGGTGATAAATTTTTGTGATTATTGATGGATTGGTTTTTATAAAGGATGACTCTGGTTGGTTTTGCATAGTTACCGCCTAGCTCAAGCTATACATTCCCATATCTCTGTCGCTTGATGAAGTCATTGCCTTTGACGGACCACACATTACTCTAGCCATATTAAGTGAATTTTGTCCCAGCTTTTGCTAGGGTAAGTATGGAGACTTACTATCGGCGTGATTCGTATGCTACCCACCGCAAATCTTGTCGTTAATGGTTACGTAATCACACCCAGAGCTTGACCCACTTTAGATAAGTTTTTATGATGCACAAGCATTATGAGTTGGTTCTTGTGCATTTTGTCGATCAGACGTTAATTGTCGTTGGTCAAATTTAGATAATTTTAACTGATTGAATGTTTATTTTTCATTGTCGGTTTCGGAAAATCTTTACCGATCAGATGTCATGTGTTGTTGGTTTTGAAATTTTTTACTGATTGGACGTCGTGCGTTGTTGTTGGTTTTGTTGCTCGTGTGAAACCACAATTGGTGGGTTGGTTCAAGTTTTCCGAGTGCTGGTTGAACCTCGGCGATCTCTTGCTTGAATTCCTCAAGTTCTCTTATAGTCGGTCAAACCTAGGATCATGTGCAAAATTTGAAAAAAATTATTTAACCTTTTTATGAAGTTAACAACAAAAAAATAATGGTTGGAACGATAACATATTCTCATTGTTTAGCAGGGCGCTAGGCCGGATACATGCCTGACTCCCTCAACGGTACACTCTCTTTGTCACTCCGTAATTTAAGTGACTTCATAGGTTTTCAAGGCGAGTTCGAGCTGAACAGTGAGAATTGCGTCTTGGCTCCCAGTTTTCTCCATGGTCGGTTCTTTTTGGTGGATGACGGTTGGTTCACATGATTTTGAATGATGCAAGGGAGTTGTATTCCTCGGTCAAGATCTGGTTGTTGGTCATCTCTAAGAACTCGACTAGTGTCTTTGGTTGTTGTAGATCAAAAACGTACTGAAAAGTTTCTTTCTTTAGCTCTTGAGCTAGGATGGTGTGAGCTACCAGCTCCAAATCTCCCTCTTCCAACAGGAGCGAAGGCTTTCATTCTGTCCTTGTCGGATCTGTAGGAGGGCCTACGAATTCTTCTGGGCTTTTGTGTGCCTGCAAACTGCCCCACAAACATTCATTTGAAGTAAGCGAACAATGCGATCACTCCGAGCAGCAATGCATTGAACCACATGAGGGCCAACTCCATCTGTATTTTAAAGAAGAGATGACGTTTCAACACATCAATGATGTTAGTAGACACACAGTCGACTAGTACAATGCATTGGTTGGTTGCTGCCTTTCTAGAACTCTAGTGTTGGGTTTTGAATCTCTCTTGGGGTCAGCCTCAAAGTTTTGCCGAAAGAATGCATTCTCTGGATGTCGGGATGCTACAGTACACCCAAATCATTGTCGGTCATTCAACGCCGATCTAGCACTATCGAAGTACCAAGTCTCCTCTTTTTAGGGCTAATAGGGCTTTTCGACAGTTGCGTGCCGACCCTTCCCTTCGAGGATGCTGCTTTCTCCTCCAGTTGGTGCCTCTGAAAGGACATCGAACATTTGATTCTTTAGCTTCTGGATCTGTTGGTTCACAAACTCTCTTTTGCACTATGTATAATCAGTGTCTTTGTTGTATCCTCTTCGTGTGTTACTTCTCTTCTTATTTGTCGCATGATCCACCCTCACTGTATCTTTTAGGATGTTAGTTCTAATTTGTCCATGAATCACAACACAAAGAATAGAGCGTAAGAAAGGAAAACAAGAGATAAAGAGAGTGAACAGTAATTAACAATAATACGCCGTTTCCTACTCATGAAATGATCTTTCTATTTATAAGGGAAGAGTACAATATCTTAATGCTATATTTTTGCTTCTACTTTAAGGGGAATTGTATAGGGTATTCCTATTATTTTTCATATATGAGCCTATTGCTTGGCTACACTCTAGCTTGGCCGGCTGATCAGCTAATTTGGCTTGGGCTCGGTGTTGATGTTCGGCCGCTAGTTAGTTGGCATCACGGCCGGTTGAGCTTGTAAGGGTTCGGCTAGTTTTAGTCGACATTACCAATTGGTTGATCTAGTTTGGCTGTGTTGACTCGCAATCCCTGGCGAGGAACCCTTGTTGACAGATTAACACTGGACTATCGAGTAGTAGGTTAATCACCTCTTGTTTACAGATTTTGTAATGCCTTTTCCTTCTGGACCGTTAGATCTCCTAATATTTTCATTCATTTAGTGTGTGTGTGTGTGTGTGTGTGTGTGTGAGAGAGAGAGAGAGAGAGAGGGAGCGAATTTCAACATATTTTAACAAAATAATATTTCCCTTTCCAATCATTTGGCATTCTTTTATATTTCAAAACTGCATTAATAAAAATTGTTAGTCAGACTAATGCAATTTCCCTCTGCAACTTCTCACACATCTAAAATTTCATTTCTGCATTTTTTTTCTTGGAAACCAGCACATTATTAAATGTAGTGAGGTGGATTCTGAACTGTGGCATGGCAGGTCATCCATCCTTCAGATGTTCCAAGCGTGAAGAAGTATCACGATGCCAAGTATCGGATATTCAGATCTCTGTATGAGCAGCAGCTTTCCTATAGATCGATGATGCTTGAAGCCATGCAGCAGCAATAGGCAAGTATAACCATGCCTGCCTCCTTCCTTTCCTATGACTCCATGGCTGTAGCAGCAAGACAAGTTGCCACACTAATTGTTGAAGTTTTCTTTTTTGGTTTCGGTTTACGTACAGACCACTCAATTTCTTTGCATGTACATGTCTAACACCTAAACTCTATTTTTACATTTTAACCATCCCAATTTGTTTTTATCACATAAAAAAATCATTTTTGAATTTTTGGAAGTCAAATACATATATATACATGTAAAAATTAATGTTTGGGTGTTAGATATGTAAATACATAAGAATTGAGTGGCATGTATGTAAATCTTTTTTTTTTTTTTGGTCAGCGGCCAGGAATTAAGAAGAACAAATTCTCACTGTTGCTGAATTGAAGTTTGGTGCTTTTTTGATGAATAAGATATGGCCGGGAAATATGGTGGATATAGCTTTTGGGTGCTTTTGAAAATAATTTTTATTTTAATTTTTTTTCTCAATTTTAATTTTTTTTAAATGATGAAATATGTAAAATATGAAGTTTAATAATAATAACCAAAAAAAAAAAAATTTAGAAATATTTGCGTACGAAAAGCGTACGCAGAGTTGTGTACATTTTAGGTTATTCGGAAGGTGAAATTAAGTTACGCTTAGGTTACATGAAGAATTGCAAGGGAGTATAACTTAAGTGTAATTTAATTGTATCTTCCGAATAACCTAAAATACACTTAACTCTGCGTACGCTTAGGGTTTAGGGTTTAGGGAACCCTAAACCCTAAACCCAAATATTTCTACTCCACTAGTCTATCGCTGATCCTTGCTAATCCTTTTCACCACGCTTTGTTTAAATTTGGTGTTTTTTTATGAAATATTAAAAATTGATCAAATACTTGTACTGAATTTACACAGCACACGACTCTAAACATAATTTTTTTTTAAATTTTTTAGCATTTGCATACACACCACCCGATTGATGTGTATTTACATATTTACTACTTAAACTTTAGTTTGCACTACCACCTAAATTTCATATGAAATTACAAACACCACCATTTTAATTTTTAAAAAGTAAAATGCATGCCTAGGTAAGAGTTGATTGGTTATGTAAATGTTGAAGTTTAGGTCTTAGATATCTAAATATGTAAAAACTAAATGTTGAAGTTTAGGTAAGTGGTGTGTATTTGTATCTCTGTTTTAATTGAAAAATTAAATCTTCAAGACTCTTATTACTATTAAGTTTCATCATTTGATTTTGTTAGACGGAAGGCCTAAAAATAACAATATGGTTTGGCATTTATTTATTTTTTTTAACTTTGTTAGTAAATGACATCAATTCTAGACTATCATCACTCAATGGTTGATGAACTTTTTAACTTACAGTTGAACAAAATTTTGAGGCTAGATTTGCATTGATTATTGAAAAACATTAGTACATGTATTCCAATTATAGATTTGGAATGCTTGTAGGAACTTCAATATAGGTTGAGGCAAACTTGTCAATTGTTGTCTTATCACAAACTAAACCGTCCATGGTTGTAGTTTAAATGTTGCACACAAAACTAAGCTGTTTTGAGAAAAATTATTCCATACGGAGTATGTTGTCAGTTATATGTGCACACTCGAGTAATATACTATCATGTGTTATATAGGGCTAACCTAAAAAAAGTTAAACCGTGGAGGTTATTGAAGTGGAAAGGTTATTAAAAGGTTAAGTGTCACTCGCCTCTCTTTTAGGAAATCAATGGAATACAGGCTTGCCAGATCTGTTGTCTTGCCGTAAATATATAAGTTACTTGTATCATATCTGTTAAATGTAGGGCTCCTATATAACTTGATTATTAAATACACATCAACTGACTTGTGTGCTCGGTGAGTGCCTCTTGGGTCGGATGTGAATTTTTTTATAGGTATCTATTTATTCGATGCAAACTCACTTGTAATCGGTGTCTGCTGATCACATGACATATCGAGTGACCGGGCATAGCCTGTTTTGTGAGTACATCTCATATGTGTGTGTCATTTAGGCATGATGTATGCTTTTAACGATACTGTTCATGAGCATAAATGAGCCGAGCAAGCACCTATACAAATTTATTCATTTAACTATCAATTAGTCATAAAATTATTCAAACTCATTTGACAAAAACTGGTTCTTCTTGAACCAAGTTACAAGTAGCTTATCGAATGCTCGTTCGTTTGCAGCCGTAAGCTCAATATCTGATTCATCGTGCATATAAGATACTAAATAGGGATATAAACATTCAAATAACCATACAAAAATCATGATTTTAGATATCTTATATCCAGAGGGTAAAAAGAAAGAAGGACGGGGTAAGCGGGGGGTAAAATGTCACAATTGGATCCATTCAAATTGTGATAATTGCAAACAAGAATATAGAAGATATAACCCATAACTCTATGGCAATGCTCCCATTTATCTGCTTTGAAAATAAAGAAAATATCAAAAAGCGGTATATTTTGCAAGAAAAAAAAATACTATCACAAAGAAATGCTAATTCAAGAAATATATAAATAAATTGCTTGAGTGAATGTCTCTAATTTGACCAAATGGTCGAGCAATTGGTCTCAAACTATTAAATCTTGTGTTCAAGGCCTCCTAGCACACTTTAGCGTGCGTGAGTTGAGAAAAAAAAGTATATAACAAATCACATCAGCAAGGATTTAATTTCAAAAAACTGGAGTAGCTCACACCTAAGTACATTAGGTTTACTGGATTACAACTAGCAAACCTCAATGGCTCAAGTAAAAAATAATGTTAAAAAAGCATTGAACTATTTATAACACGCAAATGCAGTTTAACAAACATTAGTGCTCAAAGGATAAATGAATGGGTGGTTGAGGGTGGCTCACCCTAGCCCCACTTATGTAGGAAAAACCTTACAAAAATTATGTGTAATATAAAAGCTCACCTCATAAAGCTTCATGTAGTTATGTAAAATATAAAAACACATTTAAAAACAATAATATCATTTTTTAAAATTAGAAATAATTCCCAAGTAACTCAAATGCTTATGTCAGCTAGATGTTATGTTGGGTGATGGAACCATAATCATGGTCTCAGTTGTTACCTTCTGCACATTCAAACTCTACCACTAATTCTTCTTTAAAAGTGCACCGATTTAAAGAAAAAATCCTACAAATCATTTCATTATCCTTCAAAAGCTCTCTAGCTGGAAAAACAGAAGATAAATAGTATTTACTTAAGAGTCAAGAACATATGATTTGAAATATAAATAACCCAGCTACCTTACACACTTCACATCATATTGCCGCCAACCAAAACAAAGCTCTGGGGCAGCTTGTAAGTCCGACCTTTTCATCATTATCACCAACTAAAATAAACCTAAAAAATACTAAAAAAGAAACTGATAAGGGTTGCCATTGCACATAAGGGAGATAAATGGACATAGTTCTAGACTACATAAAATTTACACTCTCGCCTTTGCGAGCACAACTTCTAGTATGCTCTTAAGAAATTAAATCTTTGTTGATGTGACTTAATAAAAATATAATAAATTGTTTGAATGATTAAGTCTCTAATTTGGGAATTTTTATTCGGTACGTGCACCGCATGAAGCCTTACATGCGGTACCGAATAAAAATTCGCCACGTGGAATGCGATTCCACGTGGCTTTACAGCTTAAAAATAAGCTTTTTCATGTATTCCGACCCGACGTATCCCGCCCAAAACAAAAAAAGCGTTTTTTTGTCATTTTCGATTCCCGCCAACAGAAGAAAGTGACATTTTGTCTGCTTTAGGGTATNTAAATCTCGTTATAACCGGGAAAGGGCCTTATGCTTTAAATTTTCGTCAAAAAGGAATATCGGGTCGGGTCGAAATATATGAAAAAACTTATTTTTAAGCTGTAAAGCCACGTGGAATCGCATTCCACGTGGCGAATTTTTATTCGGTACCGCATGTAAGGCTTCATGCGGTGCACGTACCGAATAAAAATTCCTAATTTGGCCTAATGGTTGAGCACTTGGTCTCAAACTATAAAATCTTGTGTTTAAGGCCTCCTTGCACATTTAGTGTGCGTGAGTTAAGAAAAAAAAAACAGTATATAACAAATCAAATCGGCAAGGATTTGATTTCAAAATTACGAGCAGCACACATGTTAAGTACATTAGGTTTAATGGATCACAACTAGCAAACCTCAATGTCTCAAGTTAAAAATAACACTAAAAAGCATTGAACTATTTATAACACGCAATTGCAATTTCACACAAATTAATACTCAAAAGAGAAATGAAAGAGTAGTTGAGGGTGGCCCACCCTCGCCCCACTTAAATTTAGGATAAACACTCTAAAGATTATATGTAATATAAAAGCTCAGCTCATAAAGCTTCTTGTAGTTATGTAAAATACAAAAACACATTTAAAAACAATAATATCAAATTTTAAAATTAGAAATAAGTTCCAAGTACCTCAAATGCTTATGTCAGATAGATGTTATACTAGGTGATGGAACCATAATCATGGTCTCAAATGTTACCTTCTGCACTTTCAATCCCTACCACTAGTTAAATCCTACATATAATTTCACAACGCAACACCATTATGCTTCAAAAGCTCTAAAGCTAAAAAAAAGAGATAAATAATATTTATTTAACAGTCAAGAACATATGATTAGAAATATAAATAACCCAGCTGACTCAACAAGCACCTTAAACACTTCACATCATACCGCCGCCAACCAGAACAAAGCTTTGGGGCAGCTTGTAAGTCCGGCCTTTTCATCATCATCGCCAACGAAAATAAACATAAAAGAAATACTTAAAAAGAAACTGATAATGGCTGCCAATAATCATAAGGGAGATAAATTGATATAGTTCTAGGAGATGTAAAATTTACCCTCTCGCCTTTGTGAGCACAAATTCTAGTTTCCTCTAAGAAATTAAATTCTTGCTACTGTGATTTAATAAATATATAATAAATTGTTTGAATGATTGAATGTCTCTAATTTGGCCTAATGGTTGAGCAGTTTGTCTCAAATTATAAAATCTTGTGTTCAAGGCGTCCTAGCACAATTTAGTGTGTGTGAGTTAAGGAAAAAAAAACAGTATAAAACAAATCACATTAGCAAGGATTTAAATTCAAAAAACAGAAGTCGCTCAATCCTAAGTACATTAGCTTTAATGGATCACAACTAGCAAACCTCAATGGCTCAAGTAAAAAATAACACTCAAAAAGCATTGAACTATTTATAACACACACATGCAATTTCACACACACTAGTACTTAAAGGAGAAATGAAAGAGTGGTTGAGGGTAGCTCACCCTCGGCCCACTTAAATTTAGGATAAACCATCTAAAAATTATATGTAATATAAAATCTCAGCTCATAAAGCTTCTTATAGTTATGTAAAATATAAAAACACATTTAAAAACAATAATATCAAATTATAAATTTGAAATAAGTTCCAAGTAACTCAAATGCTTATGTCAGATAGATGTTTACTAGGTGATGAAACAATAATCATGGTCTTAGGTGTTACCTTCCGCACTTTCAATCTCTACCACTAATTCTTCTTTAAGCGTGCACCAATTCAAACAAAAAATCTTACAAATTATTTCACAATGTGACAACATTATTCTTCAAAAGCTCTCAAGGGAAAAAAAAGATATAATAAAATTTTTTTAAGAGTCAAGAACATATGATTAGAAATATAAATAACCCAGCTGGCTCAGCAAGTTCCTTGCACAATACACATCATACTACCGCCAACCAGAACAAAGCTCTAGGGCAGCTTGTAAATCCGACCTTTTCATCATCATCGCTAGCTAAAATAAACATAAGAGAAATGCTAAAAATGAGACTTATAAGGGCAAACATTGATCATAAAGGAGATAATGGGATATAGTTCTAGGAGATGTAAAATTTTCACTCTCGACTTTGTGAGCACAATTTTCTCGTTTGCTCTTAAGAAATTAAATCCTTCTGTTGAGATTTAATAAACATATAATACATTTTTTGAATGATTAAGTGCCTCTAATTTGGCCTAATGGTTGAGCAGTTGGTTTCAAACTATAAAATCTGGTGTTCAGGGCCTCCTACACATTTTACTGTGTGACTTGAGAAAAAAAAAGTATATAACAAAGCACATCAACAATGATTTAATTTCAAAAAACAGGAGTAGCTCACACATAAGTACATTAGGTTTAATAGATCACAAGTAACAAACCTAAATGACTCAAGTAAAAAATAACACTAAAAAACATTGAACTATTTATAACACGCCTATGAAGTTTCACACACACTAGTACTCAAAGGACAAATTAAAGAGTGGTTGAGGGTGACCCACCATCGCCCCACTTAAATTTAGGATAAACCCTCTAAAAATTATATGTAATATAAAAACTCAGCTCATAAAGCTTCTTGTAGTTATGTAAATATTAAAACACAATTAAAAACAATAATATCAAATTTTAAAATTAGAAATAAGTTCCAAGTAACTAAAACGCTTATGTCAGATAGATGTTATACTAGTTGATGGAACCA
>NEWO01000380.1:139329-151432 GCA_003013225.1 Phalaenopsis aphrodite
TATTTAAAAGTCAAGAACAAATGATTAGAAATATAAATAAACCAGCTGGCTCAGCAAGCACCTTACACATTTCACATCATACTGCCGCCAACCAGGAGAAAGCTCTGGGGCAGCTTGTAAGTCCGGCCTTTTCACCATCATCGCCAGCGAAAATTAACATAAAATAGATACTAAAAAAGAGACCGATAAGGGTTGCCATTGATCATAAGGGGGATAAATGGATATAGTTCTAGGAGATGTAAAATTTACCCTCTTGCCTTCATGAGCACAATTTCTAGTTTGCTCTTAAGAAATTAAATCCTTGCTGATGTGATTTAATAAATATATAATAAATTGTTTGAATGATCGAGTGGTCTAATTTGGCCTAATTGTTGAGCAGTTGGTCTCAAACAATAAGATCTTGTGTTCAAGGCCTACTAGCACATTTTAGTGTGCGTGAGTTAAGAAAAAAATAGTATATGATAAATCACAACAACAAGAATTTAATTTTAAAAAGCAATAGTTCACACCTAAGTACATTAAATTAATGGATCACAACTAGCAAACCTCAATGGCTCAAGTAAAAAATAACACTAAAAAAGCATTGAACTATTTATAACACGCATATGCAGTTTCACAAACACTAGTACTCAAAGGAGAAATGAAAGAGTGGTTGAGGGTGACCCACCCTCGCCCCACTTAAATTTAGGATAACCCCTCTAAAAATTATAGGTAATATAAAAGTGCAGCTCATAAAGCTTTTTGTAGTTATGTAAAATATAAAAACACATTTAAAAACAATATTATCAAATTTTAAAATTAGAAATAAGTTCCAAGATGTTATACTAGGTGATGGAACCATAATCATAGTCCCAGATGTTACCTTCTACATTTTCAATCTTTACCACTAATTCTTCTTTAAGAGTGCACCATTTCAAACAAGAAATCCTACAAATTATTTCACAATGTGACATCATTATCCTTCAAAAGCTCTCAAGCTAAAAAAAAAGAAAAATAATATTTGTTTAAGAGTAGAGAACAAATGATTAGAAATATAAATAACCCAATTGGCTCAGCAAACACCTTACACACTTCACATCATATTGCCGCCAACCAGAACAAAGCTCTGGGGCAGCTTGTAAGTCCGGCCTTTTCATCATCATCGCCAACGAAAATAAACATAAAAGAAATACTAAAAAAGAGACTGATAAGGGCCGCCATTGATCATAAGGGAGATAAATGGAAATAATTCTAGGAGATGCAAAATGTACCCTCTCGCCTTTGTGAGCAAAATTTCTAGTTTTCTCTTGAGAAAAATAAAATCCCGAAAAATTGCATGCATACGTAAAAACAATTCTATATTCAAGGAATTAGAAATAAATATCACTTGAGGTAGCAGTTCCCAAAATCACCACAAATTGTTTTTCCCTTATAACACCCTATAACCGTTCAAACACTACCTATATTTTTCCTACACAAACAATATTTTCTAAACTGACAAATACATATTCACCATGTAAAGCTATAAACTTAACACAAGCAAAAATTTCAAAAGAATTGTAAAAATCATAAATTCAAGCAAGAGTTCTTAGTATCCATTATTTACCCAGCTAGAAATTTTGTAGCACACTGAAACAAAAATTTGCTAGGGTGAGTTCAAATATCCAGTAATTGCCTTACTAGAGTAGTTAGTGATATCCTAACCCACATTCTCTCTTACATTCTTCTTAGCGGCCTCTCTAGATCCCAAACTCTATAATTGTGAAAGTGTGGGGTTGATGGAGGGTAGTTGGTGGTGGGTTAGTGGTCAGTACAACAAAAGAAGATGTTAGAATGAATATATTTGATCAAATAATAGTCATTATATGTTTACTGGCCATCTACTTTCTAGCTCGACCTTTGTTTGATCGGTAACCCTCCAGCAATGCAATCGGTAAAACTCAGCCACACAATTTTATACACCAAGAAGTGTGTCATCAAAACATAAATGTCAAGGACCCGTGGAATCATATTGCACAAAGAATTGTAGAAAATAGGCTATTTTAAAATAGCTTGAAAAATAAGAAAGATAATAAAAATTTTATAAAAAATCGACAATATGATTGAAAAATTTACCACTGCACATACACAAAAAAAAAAAAATCTTTCAATGTCATAAAAATAAAACATAATCATAGTTTAAGATATTAAACCTGTGAGCCATAGGCCGTGCAAATTACTTTTATCATATAAATTTCATAATAGAGCCGTAGGAGTTTGTAACATCAAAAAATTTAGGCAAAGGGCAATTAGCTATAGGCATAAATATGTGAAACGAAAAAAGCATAAAGTTTCAATTTACTTTTAATAGACATGAGTAAGTACCAATTCTTGAGTTTAATAAATTAATTGAAGCTATGGCAATCTTGTATCATTTTATTCACGACCTGAGCTTCAGAAGTCATCCTTTGTCCAACATCTTGGTTCAAAGATTTAAGAGTTAAACTTTAATAACAAATGCCAAAAACAATCAAATCATAAATCAGGAATAAGGTTCGAAAGAGAAAGGAAAATAGAAGGATAAAGTATAGGCCTCTTAGCAAGAATAATTAATTAAAAATAATGTGTTACTCAATGAAAAAGATATCATAGTTTATCTTTGGTATATGATTATATTTTACATTCAAAGGCTTTTCCTATGTACTTACGTTCAAGAGCTTCATAGTAAAAAAAGAGTAAAATAAGAACAGACAAGAATACACATTGTTTACTTTACTCAAAAATAAAATCTAGGGAGATTAATAAATTATTTGATAAGTTGGAAAATGAAATAAAAAAATAAAGGGAAGATGACACTTTCATACGGAAAATAGTATATGAAAAATAAAGAAGGGCGTTTATCTTTTTTTAAAAAAACAAAAAGAAGAGAAAAACATACAAATAAGTTCAACTCCATATGAGAAATCCTTAATCAATGCAACAACTATGAATAGTTATACAAGCATTCTGTAAACATTGCTTGAAGATTCTCATTCTACACTTCACAATGTAAGCTACACCTAAAGGTAAAAGAAGATTAAAGACTTTTTACTTCCTAAAAATCTTTATGTTGACGCATCCCTAAAAGAACATCAAGGGTAAGGCATCCCTAAAAGAACATCAAAATGGAAGGGAAAGCATGCGGGCATATTTTTGACAAATAAAAACATCAGAGTTTAGGATGAATAAGCCATAAAAAGTAACAATTGGATCCATTCAAATTGCGATAATTGCAAACAAGAATATATAACATATAACCCATAACTCTATGACAAATGCTCTCATTTATCTACTCTGATAATAAAGAAAATATCAAAGAATGGTATATTTTGCCAGAAAAAAAATAGTGTCGCAAAGAAATGCTAATTCAAGAAATATATAATAAATTGTTTGAATGATTGAATGTCTCAAATTTGGCCTAATTGTGTCTCAAACTATAAAATCTTTTGTTCAAAACCTCCTAGCATATTTTAGTGTGCATGAGTTGAGAAAGAAAAAAGTAAATAAAAAATCACATCAACAAGGATTTAATTTCAAAAAATAGGAGTAGCTCAAACCTAAGTACATTAGGTTTAATAGATCACAACTAGAAAACCTCAAAGGCTCAAGAAAAAAATAACCCTCAAAAAGCATTGAACCATTTATAACATGCAAATGCAGTTTCACACACACAAGTACTTAAAGGAGAAATGAAATGGTGGTTGAGGGTGGCCCACCCTCGCCCCACTTATATTTAGGATAAACCCTCTAAAAACTATATGCAATATAAAAGCTCAACTCATAAAGCTTCTTGTAGTTATGTAAAATATAAAAACACATTTAAAAAAAATAATATCAATTTTTAAAATTAGAAGTTCCAAGTAACTTAAATGCTTATGTCAGATAAATATTATGCTAGGTGATGGAACCATAATCATGGTCTCAGATGTTACTTCCGCACTTTCAATCTCTACCACTAATTCTTCTTTAAGGGTGCGCCAATTCAATCAAGAAATCCTACAAATCATTTCACAATGTGACATCATTATCCTTCAAAATCTCTCAATCTTAAAAAAAAAAAAGATAAATAATAGTTATTTATGAGTCAAGAACAAATGATTAGAAAGATAAATCACCCAGCTGGCTCAACAAGCACCTTACACATTTCACATAATACTGCCGCCAACCAGAACAATGCTCTGGGGCAGCTTGTAAGTTCGGCCTTTTAAAGAATAGTCATTATCTGTTTACTGGCCGTCTACCTTCTAGCTCGACCTTTCTTTGATAAGTAACCCTCCAACAATGCATTCGGTAAAACTCAGCCACACAATTTTATACACCAAAAAGTGTGTTATCAAAACATATTGTCAAGAACCCGTGGAGTCATACTACATAAAGCATTGTACAAAATAGGTTCTTTTACAATTAGTCTAAACTATTGCAATCTTATATCAAATATTTTTTATTCACGACCTAAGCTTCAAAAATCATCCTTTGTCCAACATCTTAGTTCATAGATTTAAGGGTTAAATTTTAACAGCAAATGATAGACAAACAATGAAATGATAAATCATAAATAAAGTTTGAAAGAGAAATGCAATAGATGGATAAATTCTAGGCCTTCTTCAACAATAATTAATTAAAAAAATGTGTTAATCTATGAAAATTATCTATCGTATATGATTATATTTACACTTCAAAGGTTTTTCCTACGTACTCGTGTCCACAAGTTTGAAAGTAAATAAGAACAGGTAAGAATAGACATAGTACTCAAGTCAAAGGAAAAATCTAGGGACTTTAATGAATTTTTGGATTACTCATTAAAAGAAATAAAAAGATACTAGGAAAATGACACTAACATTATATGAAAAATCTAAAAGGGCGTTTTTCTTTTACTTTACAAAATAAATAATTAATTAAATAAAAGATCAAAGCATGCAAATAAGCTCATTTTAAGATGAGGCATCCTTAATCAATGCATAAACTATGTATAGTTATGCAAGCATTCTGTAAACCTTGCCTGAAGATTATCATTCTACACTTCACAATTTACGCTACACCTATATGTAAAAGAAGATTGAAGATTTTTACTAACTAAAATTCTTTTATGTTGTTGCAATTGAATAGTAACAAAAATATTTATATTATAGTTTAATTTAGGAACGAAAAATACTCTTATTATACTATGTCTAAACTATAATAAGCAATTTGTATTTATACAAATATTTTGAACAAGTCAGTCAACCCAAAATAGTAGTAGTAATAATAATAATAATAATAATTAGGAAGACAAAATATTGCACTCAATGTATAGTGTAGCGCACATAGTGCATGCTATTTTACTTTGATGCACATTATCATGCAAATAATGCATTAAGCAAGCTGTGCTGCAATATGGGTACAATGCGCGCACTATTTTGCATTATTGACATATATGCATAAAATGCCATCAATTTAATTAGAATTGGCCAATCAACATGACTCTTTGAGTTGGGCGGTTTGAGTTTGTTTTCAACTAAACTATATTCAATCTAAAGTGAAACATGTTTGTAACCAAAATGAAGAAAATTGAACTCTAACACTATAAATATAAACTTAAGTAATAAAATATGAAACAAAATATACCAATTTGTTTTTAACTTCGTTTGGAAATTTGGAAAAAAAAAAGTGGATGTATTTGACACCAAAATAATAAATGAGAGAAGACTGATTTCTATTTTCTAAGCATTCCACATCAAGATTGAATACTAAAACATAAACAAAAGTAGATAATTTGTGATGGGAAGCCTAGATGCTTTAATAAAATAAATGGATGGTGAGATATGTCTATGAGTATCTTAAACCAATAACTTGCTGAAGCATAACCAAAACCAAACTATATTATAAGCGATTTAGCAAAAATTTCAAACCTAGGAAAAACCAAACCAAATCAATTGAGTTTTTTTTTTCAGTTTGGTTTGATTTTTAGATTTAACTGATTTTTTCTTCCACCTTAAATGAATTATAGCTAATGCAGTTCTCAAGCACTTTTTGCATGGTAAAAGAAGTTTCAAAATGAGCGACTCCCATACTAACACTGTGATTGTGTTCTTGGACCGTGAGATGCAATGATGTGCAAGAGCTTCCATAAAAAATTGATGGATTAATCTGTTCATGATGAAGAAAACAAAGATTAGTAGAATTAATATGCGAAATGTAGGATCCAAAATTATCCATAAGTAATGCCAAAATTTTACCACAGCTCAATGGGAAATTAAAAAGAAAAATTTATAGAGAAAGAGAATTCAGAGTGAGAAGCACTAGATTTTATTTGATTGATTTGTGTACAAAATGATTGTTCTCTTAGGTTATACTATTAAACCTCTATTTATGGGTTTGGATTAGAATTTGACGCTAGAAGAAATGTTACATATTGAATTACAAAGAAAAGAAAATACATAAAGACTCATTGGTTATTTATTGTACGAATCATGAGACACATAATTAATTACATTAGAGTAGGTACAGACTAACTAACTGAAGACTTCAATAAAAAAGGCCACCAAGTCATTGATTAAAGTCACAAATCTATTGGTTGAAGGTTCCAAATTAATTACATTGGAGTAGCTAGTGAGCAATTGAACTTTGAGATGCAACAATTGATTATCCATCTTCCTTAACTTATCATTGCTTGCATGAAGCTACCATAATATTCAATGACCATAACTTACATCTAGATGATGCTTCTACTACTGCAGATGTTGTCAATAATTTAAAGTATTTCTATTGTATTTAAAATATTACTACCGTGATCACTAGTTCTCTTTCTTTAATTGACATGCAAATTTTGATTTGCATCATATTTAACGCCAGACTTTTTAGTGCTACTATTATGATTTCTTACATTGTTGTCACAATGTTCTCCTTACCTTATTGATACGACATTTTCCATACCTGAGCTTGGTTTGTCTTGATCAGAGAAATTATCAGGTGAGTTGTAAAGAGAGTTATCAAGTGGCCTTCACTATTCTAGAGATGCTTTCCTTTATCTGCTAAAAAAACCCCTTAAATTTTCCTAAATTGCTTAACTCCTCAGCTAAATTTTGAAGGAGTCAGCAGTCTCCAAATCATGTACATGATCTTTATCAAAAGCATAACACTTTTGAAAAATCTCCAGCATATGGCCCAACCCACATTGGTGGAGGTTGCTTTAAGTAATCATTATTATAAATGGCCTCTACAAGTTTAACCATTGAAACTCTTGCGCAGTGATAGTTGAATACAGATAAGTATATGACGACCCCTCCTTCAAAGATAAGGATGATTTTTATTTCTTAATTTCCCATCAAAATGATGTGATCGTTAATGATGAAGTGTCGCTTCTAATGATAATGTGATTTCTCCTCCACCGTCGAGTTCTTTGGGTGACTTCAATAGTCTTGAAGAAACTGCTGAAAATTTCCTTACATAGCTCAAGTTCTTTGGTTGACTTGAGGTTGAGGCACCATATTCATAGTTATTTTCTTCCGTATTGACATGATTAATAGTGAGTTCCAAGAACTCAGAAAAAAATCATTGGCTGCTATAGACAGAATATATTGAAAAGGCCCTTCTTTAGACGTTGAGTAGAAGCAGCTTGAGCCACAAAACCTCCTTCTGGAACCTTGTGATGAAGCTCTTCAGTCATTTGGATTGCTCTTGCCTTACCTTCGACAAGGCCTATAAGTTCTCCAATGCCACTTAACATTAGCAAATTAAGCAATAAACAAGTTTTTTAAATATGCAAATGAAGTAATCGTTCCTAGCAAGAGTCTTGAGAACCGCCTGAGAGGTCACTCAAATGTGATGGTCAGGAATAACATGTCCTTCACAACATCATTAATATTTATAAAAATAAAACTGTTAATTCAAAATAAACAAATTTGATCGACTGGGTTCATATTCATTATAAGAATTGAGATGAGGAATTTTGAATTTTATTCGAAGCTTCACCTCTATAATTTTCCTCTTAAAAATCATCAATTGTGTTATTCCATCTCAACTACTTTATTAAATGGGAGATTAGATTTCTCTTCATTTTCAGGCGAATAAGTTTCATCAATCGCTAAGATTGTAATTTCTTGCCTTAAATTCGATGGTTACCTTTGAATAACCAAATCTGAAGATGCTTTCGACATTCTTAATATTGGTGTAGGTGATTCTGTCTTCCAACTCAGTAAGTTGTTTTACTATGATGAAATCTTTATTCTCCATGCTCACTAAGATCTCTTCGTTCTACTTTCCTGATTTTCAAAGCAAGTCTTTTTTTAGTTCTTGGAATAAGTCTACGCTAACTAGACTTTAAAGGATGTTTGGTTCAAAATTCTTTATAAGTAATATTAGAATCTTACTAGCATGTTGAATGAGAAAAAGAACAAAAATTAAAGAGGGTGAAAATTGAGTGAGAAACTATGCATTTCCCTAAATTGGTTTGAGTGCAAAATGATACCCACACTCTATCCCTAACCTTCTATACAGAGACTTGAATCAGAGTTTGAAACTATAAGAGAAGCTACATAGTGAGCTACATAGATAAGAAAAATGTATAACAGGACCTAAAGGCTGCTTGCCATAAAATACAAGAGAAATATAGCTCAAGTCATTAAACTAGCCAGTGAATAATTTGACTTAAGATTTCAATGAAAGAGGTCACCATATCATTGGTTAAATTCATCAATCTATTCGATGATGTCACCAACTTAACTAGAGAAAGTTGATGACTTGATTGAAGAATCAGTGACTTTTGTGAATGAAGATGACGACAAGCTTTTGAGCAAAGGCAATTATGCTTTGAATAAGCATTTGCATGAATGCTATTAACGAGTTCATCAAGGTCTTCACAAGTTTATGAAAGTCCTAGTAAGTTCAAGATAGCTCAGATGAATTATCCATTTCTATTGTTCTGACTTGACTGAGTTATCCTAAATTAGGCTGACTTAACTTGAATCAAGCCTTCAGGATATTTGAAAGACTAAAAAAGCTTTAATACAATAGAAATGAATTGGGAATGAGAATTCACGAAGCAGACTGCATATGAGACAGTAGCATATTGGATGCGTAGCAACCAGCTTAGGTGATTGCATATTAGTGGAGACCCCTACCAATTGATTTGAGCTTTTGAGTGTTGGAAACTTTTTGAGAGAAGAGGGAGATTTGGAATGTTGGAAATGATTGAAGAGAAGAAGGAGAATTTTATTACTAAGCTTTGTTGAGTAGTTTTCAGCTTCCATGACAATAACAAGTTATATCTATTTATAGGCATGAGAGACTAAATCTAGAATCATCTAAACTCTTACATTTAATTCTAGAAAAAACATACTCTAGATTCTTCCTATTTAAATATTCTAGAGTATTCTCATTTAATACAAGCAATCTAGAATCTTCTACTTAAGTCTAGGTAAAATACTCTAGAACATTAGAGAAAAAACATCAATCTTATCACTCCTCCTTGATGCAAATTTCAATTACTCCAATCATATTGAGTAGCAGTTCAAACTTTCCTCTTGGAAGTGCCTTTGTGAATATGTCTGTTAATTGTGCTTCAGTCTTACAGTGCTTGAGCTTAATTTCTTGATTTGCCCCAGCTTCTCTAATGAAATGATATTAGTTTTGCTATGAAATACAGGATTTTTTGCCAATGTCATAGTTGATTTGCTATCACAATAGATTTCTGTAGCTCCTTTTTGTGGCCCGCCCATATCTTCAAATATGTGTATTAGCCATATAGCTTGGCTTGTAGTTGTGGCAGCTGCAATATATCTGCTTTAGTTGATGATTGCGCAATAGTTGCTTGTTTCTTTGATGCCCAAGAAAATATTCCTAAACCCAATGTGAATGCATATCCAGAGGTACCCTTCCTGTCATCCAATGATCCGGTCCAATCACAATCAGTATATCCAATTAACCTTGAGTTAGGAATGGATTCAAATACAAATATCATAGTTCCTTGTTCCTTGTAGATATCTAAGAACTCTCTTAGCAGCTCCTTGATGAACTTGGCTTAGACTTTGCATAAATCTTGAGATTAGACTTGTTGCATACAAGACGTTTGGTCTTGTCGTTGTTAGATAAAGCAAGCTTCCAATGAGACTTTATAGACTATGTTATCAGTCTTCGGTGCATTATCATCCTTCATAAGTGCCTTATTGTCTAGTAGAGTAGCTACTACCTTGCAGATATTTATTTTAAATTTCTTTAAAAGAATTTCTATATATTTCTTTTGTGAGATGAAGATACCCCTTTCATTTTGAATTAATTCTAGCCCCAGAAAATAATACATCAGGCCTAAGTTGGTCATCTCGAATAACTTCATTAAAATCTTTTATCATCTTCTCATTATTTCCTGCATAGATAAGATCATCTACATATAAGGAAACAATAAGAGTGTAGCTCGTACATTAAGTCTTGATGCATAACGTTGACTCACTTTTGCTCCTCCTGAAGCCTTGTCGTATGAAACAGTTGTCAATTCGACTATACCAAGCCCTTAAGGCTTGCTTTAATTCATACAAAGCTTTCTTTAACTTAGGAACTTTGTCTTCTTGACCTTGTACTACAAACCATGAAGGTTGTTTCACATAGATCTCTTCTTCCAAGTAGCCATTTAAAAATATAGATTTAACATCTAGTTGATATATCTTCCACTTGTTTTGAGCTGCAAGTGCAACTAATGTTCTTATTGTATCATGTAGAGCAACTGGAGCAAAAGTATCATTGTAGTCAACTCCAAATTGTAGTGAGTATCCTTTAACAATTAGATTTGCTTTATATTTTTGAATTGATTTATCAGGGTTGAGTTTTGTCTTTAGACCCACTTGTCTCCAATTACCTCTTTTTCTTGTGGAGAGTCCACTAGCTCCCATGTTTCATTTTTCTCAATCATCTTTATTTCTTCTTCCATAGCTTTCTTCACACTTCTTACTCTGAGGCTTCTTCAAAGCTTTCTAGCTCCATGATTATCCAGTTACAATGTTCATATATTTCAGCTAGAGATTTTGTTCTTCTAGGTGGTGATTCTGGAGTTGAGTCTGCATCTTGATCCGACTCTTGCATGGGTGCTTGTGTTGATGATCCTAATTGATTATTGAACTCTTCAACTTGTCGATTTGCTATTGGTGTCATATTGAGACTCCTTCAACCTTTTTTGTCTCCTAATTGTATTTAGCATCTTCATCAAATTCCACAATTCAAATAATGATAAACTTCTTTGTTCTTAAGCAATAGACTCAATATCCTTTAGATTGGGTACTGTAGCCTAAGAAAATTCACTTTTCTATTTTTTCAACTAAATTGCTCCTTTTTTCTTATAGAATGTGAATATAGCAAATACAACTGAAGACCCTTAGATGTTTTGCAGAAGGCTTCCTTCCATTCTAAGCTTCAATTGGTGTCTTATGTTTCACGGCTTTAGTTGGACATCTGTTTAGAAAATAAATTGTAGTATGTGCAACTTCTGCCCAAAAATTTTTTGGAAGAACCATATCCATTAATATGGTTCTTATTGTTTCGATTATAGTTCTGTTCTTTCTTTAAGAAATTCCATTTTGCTCTGGCGCATATCCAACTGTGAGTTGTCGTTCAACGCTTCTTCTTCACAAAACTTGTTGAAGTTATTTGAGGTATATTCCTTATCTCTATCACTTCTTAATGTCTTCAAGTACTAGTCACTTTGCTTTTCAACATAAGTTTTGAAATTTTTGAAATTCTCGAATACTTGTAATCGCTCTCGCAAGAAATAAACCTATGTCATTCTTGTCTAGTCATCAATGAAAATGATGAAGTATCTATTTAGCTTTAGAGATAGAGTATGCATTGGTCCACAAATGTCAGTGTGAACAAGTTAAAAGGCTTAAAATATCTTTAGTCAATTACTTGTATTTTAATCACATTATTTTATTCTGAATTTATTGAGGACCCCATTATGCATTAGTCCACAAATGTCGGTGTGAACAAGTTCTAATGGCTCCTTCTCTCTCCATACATTGTCTAATGGAAATGCTTGTCGATATTGTTTATCGAGCAAGCATCCTTCAAAGACATCATTGATTTCTTTTATTGTAGGGAGATCTTTTAGCGTGTCTTTTCCCGTGTCATTTTTGTCTAGTCATTA
>NEWO01000380.1:151612-168128 GCA_003013225.1 Phalaenopsis aphrodite
GGAAATGGTTGTTGATGTTGTTTACCGAGCAAACATCCTTCACAGACATCATTGATTTCTTTTATTGTAGGGAGATCTTTTATCATTTATTTTTTATGGAGAATCTTCAACCCATGGAAGTTGAAGTGCCCAAGTCGCTTGTGCCAAAGCCATGAGTCATCTATTTGTCTTCATTGCAAAATTATTTATGTATCTTCCAGAGTATTGAATCCTTCTTCAACGATCCTCCACAAATTTTAAGAGCGAAAATAGGTCTTCATTATGATGGACCAAAAATCATAATTTTTTTCGTTGAAGATTGATGAGCGGTTGAAGTCAGCCATTGTAGAAATATTGAAATTGTAGAATGCCCAATGAATAATCGAACGAAACTCTGATACCAATTGTTGGAAATTTTGTAGAGAAGATGGAGATTTGGATTGTTAGAAGTGATTGAAGAGAAGAAGGAGAATTTTATTACTAAGCTTTGATGAGTAGTTTTCAGCTTCCATGATAACAAGTTATGACCATTTATAGGCATGAGAGACTAAATCTAGAATATTCTAAACACTTACAATTTTTTTTAGAAAAACATAATCTAGATTCTTCATATTTAAATATTCTAAAGTATTCTCATTTAATATAAATATTCTAAAATCTTCTAATAAGACTACGTAGAATAATCTCGAATATTAGAGAAAAAACATCAATCTTATCATTGAGATAGATCGGTTCCACCCATCACTGCAGATCAGCCCATCCTATGCACTCGTCGTTCCACTGCCCGATAAAAAGTTTTTTGTTTTTTTTTCCTGAAGTATATGGGTATATCCAGACAAAACGGTCGGGTTTTCTTTGTCACCGCCAGGCCACTGCGACAGCGGTGGCTTTCGAAAAAATTCCAGAGTACGAAGGGGCACATGGATTCAAATCACCAAAGCTGCAGAGTTACTCTAGTTCCAATCAAATCTCCTGAGAATGTTACTAGCAAGAAAAATGGAAATAAAGCGTGCTTTTTGAGGAGTAAAGCGCAAATAGAGTGGTTCAACATCGGCAGATCCTCATTTCAGCTGATGAATAAAGAAAGTTAAAATTTAGAATGAGTATCATAGAGACATAAGAGAAGTAATTACCCTGGACGATCTTGTCCAGTGATTTGTACCAGTATACATCAAGCTAATTAGCAGAATGCCCGGAATGCGATGACATCATCGCCACATAAAGACGTAAAAGTGAGATATCACATTTGTTTGCAGCCTAAGTTGTGAAATCCGAGGATGATAGCCAGAGCCATAAAAGAAAATCTAGTGCCTCACGTTGAATGCGCGTGGCGAGATAGGGAACTTTAATGTTCGTCGACGAGGAGCACCACTGGCCCGAAATTGCCAGGAGCCGCTGCTCAAATCAGCGCCGTTTCGGAGGGAAGGACTGCAACTGGGAGGTTGCAGTTCATTAGGGCATCCGAAGTGGGGATTTACATTGTGGCTATTTTGGTAGGAGGATTTGAGCATGATTTGAATACAATTACAATGCATTTATTTATATATTGTAGAAAATTGAGCCCTAAATAAATATGTGTTATTCAAATTCATGATATCATCATGAAAAATTAATCTCTCAATCATTATATTACAAATAAATACAAAATAATTCCATAATATTTAATAAATTATGTAAATTCAGACTTAATAAATTCATTAAATGAATTTAATAAATTCTTAGATATTTATATCTTAAAAAAATATCTAGCATAAGATTTATGAATTTGGTTAAATCTTTAGAAATTTTCTCACAATTTATTTTAGAATAAAATAAGTTAATTTAAGTAGAATTTAATAAAAATATTTGAAAAATATTACGCAAACAAACAAATATTCATTTAATAAATCTTATTTATTGTAATTACAACACGAAATCTGACTATAATTAGTATTTCAATATTCATCAAGTAATTATTAATTAGTTTATGGGGCATTTACATACAAGGTTTAGGAATTTCTCTAAAATTGCATATTTCTTACCATGCAATGAAATATATATTGCATTATATATTGCAATATCTTCTTTTATGGAGACAGTGAAACTATACAAATCATGCAAAACCATAGTACTTAATTGAGAAGGTAGGTTAATTTCTTATTTTTAGATACTTTATGATTTTAGTAAGTATTTTAATAAAGTTAATACTTTTACATATGTTTTTTGTATTATGCATTTACCTCTACAGAAAATTTTACTTATTTATATAAAAATATAAGGAAATAAATTGAATAAAATAATGTTAATTAAGCTAACTTGTGAATGAAATTATATCTATAAAAGGATTTAAAGAAGGATGTTATGTGCTAATGTATATAAGACATGAAAGAAATACCTCCATGTTTGAAAAATTTCAAACAAAAGCCCAAGGCTCATTTAAACTTCTAAGAAAAATTAATGTCAATGCATATTCTCTTGAGTTGTCACTTAACATGCATATAAACCTCATATTTAAAATTAATGATATAGTCTCATCTTGTAAAAATATGTTATTAGAAACTCGAAAACTAACCCTTCGGTGTATATTCGAAGCAATCAAATGTAAATGTGTTGTTAAAGCATATGTTGATGAAATTAATAAGCACAAATTCTATATAAGGTGGATGAACAGACTACATGATGAAACATAGCCTCTAAGGGTTGAGTTTCAGAAGATGGACCCAAATCTTAAGGAAGACTAACTAAACTTCAACTCTTTGAGGGAAAGTCCTTTAAGTCTAAGAGAAATGATACAACATTATAAACAACTATCAAATAAAATGAGTTAGAGCAATAACAATATTGTACCAATCATAAGGAGAATGATAAAGACTTTAAATTAGAATTTTTACCCAAAATTTTCAAATGTTGTTAATTTATTTTACAATGCTATATCCATGCTTTATAATATTATGAACTAATATGAATACTCAAAAGTTTAAATTCTCAAATTAAAAGGAGATTATTATTTTAAGTTATCAAAGGTTGTTTATTTTTTTGAAATCAAGCAACTAAAAGATATTTCTATATTGGGCTTGGTCAGCCTATGGATTTTGAAGGAAGTATTCTTCTTTATCTAATTCAAATTCAGACATCTCCTCTCAGTCCCTTTTCTCTCCATACTTTATTTGCTTTAGGTTTTCGTGTACTATTTTTGTTTTCTATAATGATAAAGGAAAATGTGATTTGTCATTGAGAAGAAATTGGCACTTTACTCCAAAAAAAAAAAATGGTGCTTAGAGAGTAGCCACCAAAGGAGTATTTTGGCACTTTGTCAAGCTATATCTTTTAAGAGTGATATGTTATTTTATTTTGAGTAATATTTAATATTTCTTGTCATAGAATTATTTTATTAATCATCTACATCTCTATATATTTCCTCTCAAAAAATCCATAAAATTATATTTTAGTGTTGCAACTACATAATAGAAAAGCATGACCTAATATTGTTTCTTTGATCATTTGACATCCTAAACCCCTTAAAAACTAGTAAAAATCTTTAGAACTATTCTAGAAAATTTTCTCTTTTAATCTCAAGTGGCTACATAAGTTTTCCTAATCTTAGACTTCTACACAAAAGTAAAATGTTGTACATAGTGTTATCATCCAAAATAGCTTTCCAAAATAATATTCATATTTTATATCAGTTTGACTTTTTTTGTTTCATTTCAATTTGCAGGAATGGCTGGTGGTTCATCAGTAGAACGTACAAAAAAAAGTAATTTGTAGATTTGGGTTAAGCAAGGGAACAAGAAACCGAGCAATTGAAATACAGTCTCCACCAGTTGGTAAGTCTAAGGAGCACAATTACAATGACTAGAAGATGGAGTTTCACTTTCCGATATGTGGTGTCACCTTTTTTATTTATAAATGCTTAGTTTAAAAAGTGCACAAATTAAATTTCACATTTTAATTTGGACCTTATTAGTGATAATCTTATTTGAGAAGAAGATTTAACACCAGAATACAAAAATATAGAAACAAATGAGAGTGTTTTTCTAATAGTTATGGTGCCAAAATAGCCTGGTGGAGTATACAAAAGGTTTTGGTGTTATTCAAACTAGGTATTGTTCTTATAGCACTATCACTCCCAGGGAAAGTAGCAGTGAAAGTAGTTTCGCTTGAGTTACTAGAGATATATGCAGGTTATACGATCTGAAATGCAACAATTCATACATCAGATTCAGATAAATTATCCACCACCAGGTGGATCAAATTTGGCAAGCATTTTATTACTATAAATAGTTATAATAATATTAATAACTAATTATGTACTTTGTACATGTCGAGTTGCAATGACAATGCTTACGACATCTGACAACATGAGATGATGTTAATTTAACATTCACTTATGTTATGTTTGTCAGTCGGTAAATGTGGGAAGGTGTAATTTTAATTTAATTAATATATATTATAATTTTTAAAAATACATTTTAATTTTGAAAATATTAGACCGAATCGATCTCATATATACAATAATTTAAATAAAAGAGCACGATCACCGCAAGTAATGCATTTATCCCGAGGAATAGACATATCACTTACCAATGAGGTTCAGATAAATATACTAAAGAATTTATAACATCCAATTTAGTTTGCGAAACAATTTATGTTGACCAAAAATTTTTCTCTAATATAATATAACAGATTAGATATAGTATATATTAAGTTGGGTTTTAAAGTTTACTATAATGGTAAGCTCCTATAGTTAATTTCATCTTAAATGATAAAAGTCATCTAAGAAAACTCTTGATTTAAATCAGAAAATATTGTCTTCAAGAATTTGAAAGGGTAGAACTTTTCAAGGTCAGACAAAGGAGTGTCAAATGAGAAAATATCAAGTTTGGAAAATTTATTATGGAATCTAAAGGGAGAAAATTAGGGGATGTCATGGATCCTGAGTAGAACATCGGTGACTTCCCAAGCTATCATATGGTTTGGCTTCAATTTAGAAGAGAGATTATTAAATGTTTTATCCTGCCAATTTTATTAATTAGAGCTTATATTTGCATGGCATAATCATACAAATAACCTAAAAGATAGGAGGATTTATCGTAAAAAATGACAACCTCAGAGCTTAATGCGAGTTAGGGCTTAAATTGCACAATATTATTGTTCAAAGACCTGAAGATAAGGTGATGATTTATGTTGCACTAGGCAAACAACCTCAAAGTCCTATAGCTTGTTATTTAATTCTAAGGAAGTGATTATTGTTGTAGGTCTGTTTTGCTCTCTCGAAGTTGTTTTTTTTGTACATCCTCGTCGTGTTGCCTATAGGGTTAGCTTCAAACTCTTCATCGAAGTAGCAGTCCTAAATTCTTAGGTTCAGAGCATTATGAGGGGGGATAAAGTTGATTAGAGCAACACCGGTTAGGATCCCACAGTTCCTTCATTTTGGTATCACTATTTTCTCTTGAATTTACTTAGTCTAAATGAGTTATTAAGCTCATTTAAACTAAGAAGATCTCGTTAGCAACCGTGGGTTACCTCATCCGAGGGACTCTCGTAAATTTAAGAGGACGTATTATGTATTTTATTTTGTTGTCTTTATTTTGAAAAATGTTGTTTAATTTTGAAAACATGTTTTGTAATTTTTCAGTTTTGGAAAATTTTTGTAGGTGAGGTAAATAAATGCAGGTAAGAAACAAAAGTAAAGTAAATAAGTAAAATTACATTGCATAAAATATAAAATTGTACCTGAGCCTCTACCACTGCTGCATGGTTAGCATCATAAAACATAAATATTTGCAGAAGATTTGAATAAATTGCAGTAAATTAAATAGGAGCATCTGATATTGAAAAAGTCGGAAAACGAGTCACAACAAAACACAAACGAATAAAAGAAAATTTGTGGTCACATGTGGAGGATCAGGACTAAGTGTAAGAAATTAGTAAAAATGCGGGCTTAGAGTAGGACTGTGTGTTTCCTGACCTTAAGTAAGAGCTACCAACCGATAACCTACGGAGGGCAGTCCTAACCTCGTTCCAAGTGATTAACCGTGGACCTTTATAAGTTTTCATTTTTTAAATTTAACTTTCATGCATATAAAAATTATTTTTATCATGCAAAGGAACTTCATTTTTTTAAATATTTTGCAAAGTAGTGTAGTCCACATGTTAATCAATCTAATCGAGCTAGGACCACAGACAACCTAAGAGTATCAAGGGGAATCATCTTCTCAAGAGTTGTTGAATAATATCATCGGTCATTATCCTCTCCTTTTATTAAAGTTTCCTGAGGCAGGAGATACTATTCTAAAATCTCACATCGTATCCCTCATTTTAGCACACATTAACATTATCGTCATTACCCTAGCCACCTATCCTCAAACTTACGCTAGCCTGATGATCCATATGTGGCAAAAAAAATATCCCTAGTTGCTCATAAGCATTTAAATACCTTCGAGAAAACTTAAATCCTTAAGCATTGGGTCAATTAATATATGATAAATAGTGTAGGGTATTTTTATTGATTTCGGTGAATTATCGAGTCCCAAGGTATAACTTGGTGCGTCCCTAAAAGTTTTAATGGATGATTTTCTTGAACAAAGAAAAAAAAGTTCATTTGTCCTTCAAAATATCCAAATGATTATAAAAGTATTCGGGGCATAACCCTAAAAAGCTTTTATAGCCTATTGAATTGTTTCGAGTTCATTTGAATTTATTATACAGTTCAATTAATCATCTGAAGTTAAATTGAGTTTTAAAGAATTATTACACCCTCTGCTCAATGAAACTTAATATTTTAATTATCTCAAGAGTGGGGTACTCAGACATTCACTTGATATTTTATTTAAGAGTTATGTAAGTGGATGCCCTCTCAGGGCAAGCTTAAGTAATTTAGGATCTTGTACCCATAATTGAAGTTGGGTTTGTACTATTCAAAGGTATTCACTAATTAATCCTATTTCTCTTTTCTAAACCTCATTAAAATAATTTAAATATCAAGCCTAGCTCACTACTAAACACTTAAATCCAATTTTCAGGGTAGATTTGCAATAATCAAAATGTTAAATTAAGTGAGATTCAATTCTCATTAAAGGATCACACTTATCATTTCATCACTAATTAGGGGCTTCAAATAAGTAGATTATTATCTTCTTAGCTTAAGCCCACTACCTTGGTATCATCCAATTGAATTATCCTCCAAGTCATAACAATTTATAAAATTACAATTTTACTCGTATCATGAAAATGTGACAAGTTGGTTTCTACCTCATAACTCATTATGTTTAAAACATCCAAAAGAGTTTATTATGATAAAAAAATACTCATTAACTAAGGCATCAAAATATCAAAATTACCATTTTACCCCTAGGGCTCTCCACATCATAATTCATCAAATACAACTCAAATGACTTTGAAATTTTTATGGTACCTCACTCATTGGTCAATTAAGATATCAAAGGAGAAATTATGATTTTTATAATTTTTATTTAATTTATATAATTATTTAAGCTAAAAAAGGATTTTCCATATTAATTTATTTGATTAATTAAAGTAAAGTTTCTGTTTATGAGAAAATTATCAGAAGTTCACCTAGGTTGGAGAACTACTTAAACTAAATTTCATGATTTTTTAAATTATATTTTAATTATTATAATTATTTAATGATTTTAGTGATTAATTAAATAGAAAATATAATTTAATTTCAAAAATTACTTTTTATATTTTCATTAAGTCGCTCTAAGTCTAGATAACTCAGAGAAATAAACTTTTCATTTTTGTTACAATTTTTATTTTAGTTATTATAATTATTTTAATGGGGAATTAAGGAAAATACATTTTTAGCATTTAAACAAAACATAACTAAATTAGAAAAATTAAGAAAAAATATTTTAATTAGGAACGTTTTTGGGCATTTTCCTATTTTTTGTAATTTTTAATTATTTTTAATTTATAAAAGGTAGTTAAAAAATGATTTACTTATTTTGATATAAGTTTTATTTTTCCTAGATGCACCTAATCATAAGGAACTTAGAAAAATATTTTTCATAATTTTCCTAATTATAGTTAATTTATTATAATTATTTTAATGCAAAAATCTCATTTTATTTGAAAAATAGACTTTAGTGATCAAATCAATTCAAATGGGCTTCAAATTTTTACAGAGGGTTAAATTGATTATTATTTACAGTGTAGAATTATTTTTTGTAATTTTTGAATTATATTTTATTTATTTTAATTTTAGTGCATTTTTATGATTTAATTAATCATAGTAATGTACATAAATATTTAAATTCATTTCAAATTTTTCCTAGAGTCCTCTAACGACAAGAAACTTGCCAAAACAAATCTTATACTTTTTTAACTTATATTTTAAATTTATATAGCTATTTTAGGTAAAAATAGACAAGTAGGCTTGAAAATTAGGGTTTCATGGTTAGAGATGTTCTCTAACTTTGAAAAAATCAAGGACATCTATACTAGCATGAGAAGCAAACTCCGAAAATTTCAAGTCATAGTGATCATTATTTATTTAATTAGAATTAAAATAAGTCAGAGAGTATTTAATTAATTAAAAATAAAATACATGCCAAAAATTTTTATTTTTAGTCCATAATATTCTCATCTGCTCACTAAATAAGAGTGTATTTCATTTTATTTTTATGAATTTTCTACACTAAGTTATAAAATTTTAAAATTTTTAAATTAATTTAAATAAAAATACCCTATTTATCTACTTATTCACACGACGCCATGCAATCCTACAATGACTCCGAAGCTCCACGCTGCGCGTTCCTATTCGACGCCGCCTTCCACGTTAACGATGACTTGGACGCACTTTATGAGCCATTCTTCTGTCCGATGCTTCCTCCGTCGATACACATGTGAATGGATGACATCTGTTCATCATCCCGAATCGTTCTGAATTAAGAATCATCGACACTAAAACCCTAAGATCTTGCTCAATACTTAACCAAATGACATGAGGTTTGTTACTACAACCTCATCTAGTCAAGGCAAATCTATCTTTACTGTTACATGCGTATGAAATACAAGTTTTCTTCACAATTAATGAAACTAAAAGCAAATTTAGGGATTTTAAAATATACCTTTGCCCAATAGGTGAGGCCTCGATTGGGTGCTTGTGGAAGCTTCCTTGTGGTTTAACGAACCTCCTCAAAGTGTAACCTTGCTCTGTTATAAGTTCTAAGTATGATTTTGATCAAAGGGCCATGTGGCCTTAGTCTAGAGGTGGCTTAGTATGCTCAACAGAGGGGGGTTTTGATGGGGAACTTCTTCATTTGGTTTCAGGAAGCTTTTGGATGGTTTAATTTGGAGTTTAGGGGAGTTTTATAGAGTGACATAAAAAGCCTTGGATTTGGGTGATTAAATTGAGCTTAGACAGTGGATTTGAGTTATTGAAAATGGTAGGATTGAACTCAAGGAAGCTTGGGGAGGCTCTGGGATAAAATTGGCAGAGTTTCCCCTAGGAATTGAACTATTTTTATACTTGGCCATGAGAGGGGTCCTATTTTTAGAGGGAGCCATGACTGCTATGAGGGCAAGCCAGGAGGGTAGAGAGGACGCTTAGGTGGAAGGATAAACGGCGCAAGTGACCAATTGGAATGGGACACATTGGATGGGTGCAATTCAAGCTTGGTCCATGGGGGAGCCTTTTTTATTTTGGATTTTCCAGCCACTAGGCCAATTGACAGGCCAGGGGAGGTGGCTAGATGGCTCAAGAAACCAAGGGGGAGGTTTATTTGTGATTAGGATTTGGGTTTATTCAAAGGACGCCAAGCTTAAGTCACTTGACCAAAAATAGAAAGAGATCCCCTAAATCATGGGATCCTTGGCCCATGACACCTCTAGGGTGGGCTAGTAGAATCTAGGCTAATCCTTTAAGTCTAAATGACAATTGTGGTAGTCCAACTTGGGCTACACCAAGTGGCTCTAATGGGGGTTTAGGATTTGAGTTCAAAATCTAGGATTTGGCTTGGGCTTATGTTTGAGCTTTACTAGAGTTTGGATTAGCTTAAATTGAATGATCAATTTGGTGTAGGATATTGACACAAGGCATTTGGAAATCAATTGGGTTGAAGATTGAGGGGTTATGAAGTTTAATTTGGAAAATTGGGGGTTTTTAGCTTGAATTAGATTTGGGCTAGGTTTGGATTTAAGTCGAGAGAAATTGAAGGTTCAATTTGGTTTAGAGGAATGCCATGAAGAGTTTAGAATCTAAAATTGAGAAAATTGGAGGGTAAGAGAGTTCAATTTGATGAGATTTTGGCATATGGTCAAATTGGGGGTTTGAGTTTGAAATTAGAGTCAATTGGGCTTAAAATTGGTTTCAGTTGGGTTTATTCATGATGAAATTTGATTTGGATTTGAAATTGGGAAAGTTTGAAATCAATTTGGTGGAAGTGAGGGGGTTCAAGTCTGTGTGTGTAAGACTGACCAAGACCACACCACCCAAGGCTAATCTTAAGGCCAGACACTCCTATGGGGACTCTTCTTGAGCTCCCCCATGTTAACTCTACTTACTAAGTGCTAGAGGTTAGAATCAACATGTGAAACTTCAAGAGAGCAAAGAGGCATTTGGAATTTCTAATGGGGAAGGGTTCCATCACTATTCCTCTAGAAATAGTCAACAGAAAAGTCCTACGGCTAAATCCTATGCTTCTAAGGAAGAAAGACTAGGCCTCAACAAAAAGTGAGGTCAACAATATTTCATTTAAATTAGTAGTAATTTGAGTGATAAGTTTCTTATCTCTTGTGTTATGTTTTTTATTATGAATGTTTGTTATTCAAGGATTTTATGAAACTATGGATTTTGATTCACATGTTTGATTATTTATCACCTCTTTGAATACTTTTCACTTTTGAGCATGGAGATTGAAACTTCAATTGTTGGGGTGGTATGAGTTTAATATTGCACAAAGTTGGTTTAATCTTGCTTCTCATATGTATATAAAATTCCTTGCTTGATTCTCATGCTTTTTTATGTAAGTTTTATATTCTTTGGATTGATTCAACTGTAAAATATTCATGTTGCTTTGAAGAAATAGGGCTGCTATAAATTATTATTTTTTCAGTGTCTGCAGAATGAGTGTATTTTTTTGAATGCCTACTTTTTACTTATATTTTATATATTGATTGCTGCATTATTTTGATCGTAAATAAATGTGTAGATGTAAACAAAATAAAATAATTTTTTTTTAAAAAAAAAATTGTTTCACACCAGCACTTATAAGCGTTTCAACATTCATGAATTTTAAGTAATTTTTCTTTATCTTAATATATATTTTCGTACTTGTTGGGAAGATGGTATCAGAGAGTTAAAACGCAAAGGTTTCACAATTTATGATTGAATGTAAGGATGCCCCTCTTCTATAAAATATGTTGTAGTAATGATTTCACCATTGTTTTATATGTAAAGGAACGATCACAAGGTTGCAAGCTAGATAATTTTTGGAGGTTAAAGCTTTAAATAAGCTACATAATGAACTTTAAAAATTTAATATGATATATATTTATAAAGAAAGAATTTAATTATTATAGAGTATTCATTTCCTTTAACATGAAAATATTCCAAAAAAAAAAAAAAAATGCCATTATAATTTTAAAATAAGTACATTTTTAACAATGCATTAATAATGGGAATTACTATATATGAAAAATACATATCTTGTAAAAAATATTATTTATTTAATAATTTTAATAAAATATTAATCTCTATTTTAAAATATATATTATGCCTTTATGCATATTCATTAACCACACCTTTTGAGTTTTTAAACAAACCTTTTCCTTTTCCATCACAGATCAAAAAAGATGAATGTATCAAAACCAAAGTCTTTTGTATATTTCATGCCTTTTTATGTCTATAATATTACAAAATTTAAGAACTAAAAAGACATGCATTTAAATTAAAATTTTCTTAATTACATATTTTGTAGAAAATTCTTCTCTAAAACCAAGACACTACATTTAGAAATTACACAGATTTTTGGGTCAAAACAAGCCATAATATCATGTCATAATGACTCTTTATCAAATGTCAACATGTTAATGTGTTAAAGTGCAAGTACTAAAATTTGTGATAAACGTATGCTTTGCCAAATGATCCACTATTGCCATATATTATATAATAAAAAGAGGTACAAGGCCAATCAGGAAGAGATGCATGGAAGAAGAAGATGAACTATTCGCTCTATAAAAGATAATTTACTACTCTCTCCTAGTTCTTTCAAATATATATATACCACTTAAGTGAAGTAAAAGCACTAACCAATGATTTCAACGATATCATTAGAGGAATAAAAACCTACAGGCAAAAGCTTGCTTATCAAAAGGTCTTCGTTGGGAGAAATATTTGTGTCTGTAACACCTACGCAACTCTGCGTGCGTACTCTATTCACCTCGTAATATCCCCATGAAAATCTATGAATAACAAGCCGGCGAAGGTTATTGGAAGGTTAACTAATACGTTATTGCGGGGTTATTATGCACGCAGCTCTGCGTGCGTGTTACGTACGCAAATATTTCCCCTTCATTAGGCCTTTACAAGCATGAAACTTAGAACTTGTTTGTTATTATCATCTAGATGCCGAAACATCCAAACTCCAACTTCATCTCCCTCATGCAAGTTGCTAAAGATTGGCAACAAATTTGTCTCATTTCCCTTGAGAACTGTCCTCCTTTTCTCCGGTGAGTGCACCAGCCGAAGCACCACCCTGACCCCGCCTTCCATATAAACAGACACATTTAGGGGACCCGAAAGCCTCCATGTTTTTACCTTCTCCTCGAAGGTGAGGTAAGAGATGAGCACATTATCAACAGCATTTTCATCAAGGCAGAATCGTTTATGGCTCATTGAAAGGTCTGAAACGCCTATTTTCTTCAATTTCAAAAACTTGAGATCGATTGCTTTGCTATCGTTGAGCACGTCTTCAGCCCATGGTGGTAACCCTGAGGAAGCCATTACTGTCTGCTTAAATTCTTACAATATACCGTTTGGGGGGGAGGGGGGTCTTGGAATATATATTTTAGAGGTGATGTGCGTACTTGTTGACTAAATTAGGAAAGTGTGAGTTATTTCCTACTGTAAAGGTGTTTATACAATTATACTAAATTGTTCAAAGGCAAAGAGCTTGTTTAGGAAGATTTGGGAAATAAGGAAAAGATGAATCTTAATTCAAGTTTTTATATGAAGTATTTTAAGTAATGGAAAAATCAATTTTAGAAACTTGATAGAATTACTTTGGAATTAATAAGTAAAAAAAGATTCACCATTATTAATGAAATATTGTCAGAACTTTACTTATAAAGCAAGTAGTGAAGCTATGAATGACTTTCAAATATAACTATGGATCAAAGACAAACTATTTAAGGAAATCATAAATTTAGTCTTGAAGATAAGAAAATAATATCGAAATTCATGCCTTGATAAATAATAAAAAGACGAGAAAGATTTCTTTTGATTGTAAATACAATTTCCAATGAACTAGACACCTTTTTTCCTCGCTCACCTTACAAAACTAGTTTGGGTACCATCGTAAGTAGTAGGCTGCATTTGTAAGTTCGATTTCATGGAGTTCTGATGGTGGCGAAGACAAGACAATAATGATTTGGAGATCAAAATTATAAATTATGTAATCATAATGAGTGCATAAATTAAGGTCCTATTTGAGATCATTTTCTATTCTTGTTTGTTTTGTTTTTGCTTTATGTTTTTAAAAAAACACTTTTAATACTCATTTTATTTTTCTGCTTTATAAAAACAAAAAAAGTGTTTGGTCATGTATTTTATGTAAGAAAAAAAATTTATAATTTCTTCTTAAACATATTTAAACATAGGGGTCATTTACATATAAATCACCTATTTCCTATGTATTTAAATATATGTCACTTAAACATCATTTTTTACATTTATACCACCACCCTACTCTTTCTTATCACTCATTCAACCTTAGCATTCTCAACATTGTCCATAAAAAGAAACTTCATAGGAGTATGGATCACAAGTCGTTTCATCCTCTCCATTAAAATAATAATTAAATGATTGTGTAGAACTCACAATCCAAATGCTAGAACACAGGGATAAAATTAGATGCTGCCTGCTGACCCTCTTAAGACACCTTTAACTGATGCAAAAGCCTTATCTTGGCTTCCTCCTTATATAGAAGCATAAATTAGAACTTTAGCTTTCCTTAAATTAATGAAAAAAAGCTTCATGTTGACTTCAATACTTTATTGAGACCACTAACAGTGTTTCTTAAGACCTAATATATAACATATATGTTTCCAATATCCATAAGAAAATAAAAACAAAAGCATCATGAATATCACATATGTTGAGCATGCTTCAACCATAATGCAAATCTTCATCCTAGTTACAATTATCATACTTATAGATGTACAACAATATATGATATATGCTGAGAGTTTAATTTGGCTACAATCAACTCAACTTGAAATAAGTCAAACCGGTCAAAAGGAACAAGGATAACAAGCTCATCGGGGATCTAAAAGCAGTATCTAATAGTTACATTAAATTTTTTATTGTTGTTATGAAATCACAAGAAAAACACTTGGTTTTGGACCTAGTTAAATCAACATAACTTCTCTCAATGGTCATTCACCCAGCCCGCAGTGGCATTTGCCTTCCCTTGGAAGTTCGTTGCCCCTCTTTTGTGATTATTTGCTACATATTTGATAGATATCACTCATCAAATCATAGAGATTACTTGCCCCACTTTTGGAAGCCAATCTCTTACATCTTGTAATGACCATAGACTTCATCAAATAGTCGAAAACCACATTGATAATAGTGTGAACCACATTCCTAGTCGATAACTCTTTTCATCAACTCTCCAATGCAGTTGCATGTATGCTTATTAAAAATTTGACCATTATATCCATGTCTATATAACAATACTTTCATGTACTTTTTATCTTTTTTTCTATTAAATGAAGTATAGCTTTTCTTATAGTGCCCAAGAATCTAAAATATAAGGTCAAAAGGCCTTTCTTGCATGTGAAACCTATTTGTGCATTATGTGTCGGCAATAAAAATCTAATAGCTTTTTTCCATGTAGTTACTCTTTATTATTTATTATTTATCTTCTAAGTAGTGCATGACTTCAACATGAACAAATCAGAATATAATATCTTGCAAAAAATAATAAATTTAGTCATATGACACGAACCAAAAGAAATGTAATACGAGAAGTAATACAATAAAACAAATATGTATCTATGACTATGGAGGATTATATATTCATAAGCTGTTAAATGAGCTTCAATCATCTTCAAAACCAATTTTAAAAGATAAATTAAAATAGGTCTAATAAATTTAACAAATTAATTTCGCAAAAATTAAATTTTTTTGTCAAAAAAAGTTTTGAAAATTTATCCACACTTTTTAATATTTAACAACCAACATAAATTGAACTTTAACTGAAAATAAACTCTTAAAATTGCAATTAACTCAACTAACTTAAGTTGCAGAACTCAAGTGAAGTCAATCTTCTTTGAAACCAATCTTTTTTGGTCTAAGTCTTCAAACTCTATCATCCCACAGACATTTACTAATGATTAAGAAAGATATAAGGCATAACTTTAATTGAGATTATTCTCAAGGGTAACTCTTGTGATGTAATTAACCATAAGAGAGCCCCCTCATAGGGATATCAAACCCCAAAATAAAATAAACCTTATCTTTCATTCGTATGGTATGGGAAAAATCCTAGTTTCACAGATCCATGAATCATAAAGATTTTCATCATCCAATTGATTGAATCCATTCTAAGTCAATATTTTTATTCTTTGAAATTGTATATTATTCTTCAAATGTCATATCTAACTATTTTGTTAGGGAACTTTGAGGTCTATGGTTTCTACAAAAAAAAAATCCCACCAAACCCTAACTTAATAAATATAATCCAATATTTTTAAAATTTTAACAGTAGATTGATGAAATATTCTTAATCAACTTTTAAATTTAAAGAATTTTTATATTATTTTCTATTTTAAGCAATTAATTTCATTAATTAAAAAATAAGTAATTGAATTTAAAAAAAATAAAAAAGTAATGATAATAAATTATAAAACCCAAAAATTATCTAAAATTGATTTCCTTACTTGAAATGGGATTAGGTGGTAGTTTGATAAAAAATTAGGGTTCATTTAGAATGAATTTAAAATTAATCTCACAATCATTAATGTTAAATAAACATTAACTTTTGAAAATAACATAGCAGTCTCCAAATCATCTCAAACTATCATAATTAACTTCAAGCTTTTCTAAAGAAGACTTTCAAGAACTCAAACCCTCCACTCTGCACTTAATATCCCATAACACACCCTTCAGAATCTTAAATTGATGACTGGACACATAATCCATATGAATTCCTTTATTCCAACCTCAAACAAAAAATTGTATTAAATAATCAATCAACAAAATCTAATTTAAAAATATATAATCTAACAACTCGTAGAAATTTAGGGTGGTACACCTCACTTTCCCAAGTGATACATACCTTCTTGCTAGGACCATGGAGTTGTGAGT
>NEWO01000380.1:169218-182467 GCA_003013225.1 Phalaenopsis aphrodite
ACATCATAGAAGCATGAAGGAAATTTAGCTACTAGACATGCGAGAGAAAAAAATAAAAGTGAGTAATTAAAATTATTGAAAACCAACAAATATATGAAAATAGAAACTTACAACAAATTTTTTAAACCACACAAGCTATGATCCTCACCGTATAATGAATACACTTCTGGATTTATCTCTCACACCGACCACAATCCCTTGATCACAAATTCCCTCTGAAAAAAATACTAAGAAGAAATAAGAAAAACCACCTTATGACTTTATTCCCTTTAGGAAGGAAGAGAGGAACTATATTTAATAAAATTATTCTTTTCAATAAGCCTTGGCCTCCAGTCATTCCAAGATGATTCAAGTCATGCCCTGGTCTCCTCTTTTAAAAACCTTATCCAAATCTAGCATGAAAGCTCTTTTTAAGTTCAGAAGGGGCCTTAGTGATGTGACCACAATAAATAATAATGCATAAACATAGCTGAAAATATGATAAACATTAGTAAGAAAGTCATGTAGCACATCCAGACAAAACATCCATCCATAAGCAATATAATATAACAGCAGCTCAAATCATCATTAGTGAGTGTTTTTTATTATTATTATGTACATCATGGATCTTGAAAAATTTATATCTACATAATTAGAAAAATGTTAAAGGAATAGTATAATACTATACTGAATGATATAAATATAACCCAAAAATGAATCTATTCACTTACATAAAGAAAATATTCGTTATTCATAGATCTGTGGAACTAGAATTTCCCCCTACCTTATTTTTATAAGATAAGATTTATTTTATTCTAGAGTCTATTATTCCTATGAAGGGGCTCTGTCATGGTTAATTACATTTACTCCTGAGAATACTCTCAATTAAAGTTATACCTTATATATTTCTTGATTATCAATGACACTGAGATGGTAAATGATTGGAGACTCATATGGAAGGATAGACTTGGATAAAGGTTGATTCACTTGAGCCGAGTTTGTTAAGTTAATTTTACTTTTAAATATTTATGTTGAGTTAGAGTTCAAATTAAGTTGGTTATTAAATTTTGAAAAGGGCATTTAAATTTTAAAACTAGATTTGATGAAAAGTTTTATATATTGTGAAATTAATTTATTAATGTTATTAGATTTGTTTTAATTTATATTTAAAATTATTTTGAGAATTATTAAAGTTCAAAGTGGGTTTTTTTTTTACTTTTTGAAATTAATTAAAATTTATTCAATCCGGTAGAAATCAATTTTAATTGAATTTTAATGTTAATTTAAAACTTTTTTAAGGGTTTATTAAGGTTTTGTTAGAGTTTAGTTAGGTCCAATTAAAATTACTATGGTTTGTTTTAAATTTGTTTAATTTTTTAAAATATATCAAATTTTGTTGAAGTTTATTAAATTTGATTAAGGTTCATGTATTAATCAAGTCTGACTTATTAAATTTTATTTAAATTTCTTAAGAATTAATAAAGTTTGATAAGTTTCTTATGATTCTTATTATCTTAAAGTTAATATTGATTAATGTTAATTATGTTTTGATTAGGATTAGTCAAATTTTGATTAAAACTTGGGAATTTAAAATTTCTTCATCTTCAGGGTTTGGGCCCAACTATTGGATGTAATAGTGGTATTATAGAGCTTGAATTGGAAATTTAGGCTTGAGATACATATTCTGAATTGATTCAATTTCGGGCTGAATTGGATTGAATTTGAATAGGTTTGGAGTCAACTTGGGTTTTGATTTAAATCCGATTGGAATTAAGTTTGAGATTGATTTGAAGTTGATTTGATTAAGAAACTGAGTTGAGATAGTTCCTAGACTAAAGGGTAGAAAAGTAAGGGATTTTTAGATGGAGGTGAAGTCCTAGCCTAAAATGACTCTAAACAAGAGCCTATAGGCAGACTAACCTAAATTTTGGGCATAACGCACCCGGTTAAGATGATCATCACTTTCCCAATGTCCCAGATACTTTAATATCTTTAGAATATGAACCAATAAAATAACAAGAGTTCTCCCCCATCTATATAGCAATGAATTATGGTAAATCATCCTATTATTAAATGATTTTGGAGTATCTTCATTGGTAATCATATGTTACTTCATTATAGGACACTTCGATAGTCTAAAGGGACAAGTCATTTATTTTATAGGCCTTTGTCAGTAATTTTATCTATTGGGTAACTAGTAAACTAACCTAGGCTTCTAGTCTAGACTATTTTAGGATGCATGTGGACCTAGGTTCTTATCTACGTTGGCTAACCTACGACACACAATGTAGACTTATCCTAGGAGGTGGTTATGAAATATTAGATTTGGTTGATTTTAATTATTTCACAGCTTCACTGTTTAAATAATGATTTGTTTGATTCCTAAGCTTGCCAGTTATGGTAACAAATAAAGGTTCTTCTTAAATTTTTAGATTCAATTTCCTATGGTGTTATTGAGTTTCAGAAAATCATAGTTCTTCTAAATTTTGAATTCATTTTCCTATCCTAAGTGTTCTTTTTCCTCATTCCTAGGATTTTAAGTATGTGTGATCTAAGTCCTTAAATTCAAAATAATTTAACTTAAACCCTCTAACTCTATACTTTTCATATTGAAGGTTCACTTATGTTTTCCCAGAAAATACTTTCTTTTTCATGAAAAAAGATTTCTTAAAAAGGTAATTTTGTTATACAAATAAAGTGTGAGCGATATGAGTTCAGTTTCATGTGCAACACCTATATAGATTGACCCAAGGCTTATATACTCATAAGCCAAGGCTATAAAATCATATGTTTCTAGGGAGAATAGGTAGATACTCGTGATAGGAAATATATGTCTTGTCTATGCTAAGCAATTGAGAGAGATTGATAAAACTTACAAATTCTTTTATTGTAAGCTCCACAGAAGTTTTATAGGTTTCTTTGAAAAGAATCTTTGCTTAAAAGTGCTTCTCGTTTCTCCAAATTTTAAAAGGTCACTTAAAAGCTTTTAAGTTTTGAAAAGGTATATTCTAAAATGTATATTAATTATTTTATATTTAAAAACAGGTTCTTTGATTCTTAAAAAAAAACCAGTCATCTTTAACTTTAAAAGAGTTTTCAAGTCTGAAAAAAAGTTTAAAATTTTTTGAAAAGATCTTTAATATTACCTTTGAAAAAGGGTTTTGAATTTTTGAAAAGATCTTTTTAATTTTAGATTTTTGAAAGGGATTGGAACTTTGAACTTTTAAAAAGGAGCTTTAAACTCTTTAAATGATCTTTTAAGAGTTTTGATTTTTTGAAAATATTTAAGAAATTCATTTATATGAGACTTCCTTTGAGATTTTCTAAACTTTAAAATTAAAAATTGTAAAGATCAGTCAATTTAAGTAGAAGAGGTATTCTTTCATGAGTTGTTTATATTAAAGTATAGCTTTTAGAACACATTTAGTTAAAGTAAAAAAAAAAATATTTCTTTTGTGAGTGGTTTAATGCTTTAAAAAAATATTATTTTAAAGCATATTTATATTATTTTACACATAAAACATCATTTTTAAATCTTTTAAGATTTTCTTAGGATCACCAAGCTCTCTCTTGCTAAGTCTAGGAAGTTTAATTCTTCTTCCTATACATTCTTTAACCACACATACTTAGGGTTAACCTAGATTCACATCTAGTGAAGCATCCTAACTCACATAGAAATTACAATTCATTCAACTTGAAGGAAAGTAAAAGTACCATCAAATCATATATACATGTACTTACACATCCACAGTGTCATACATGAAAGCACACATCACATATTTTCTTTATTTTCTTTTTCTTTTGAATGTACATATACAACATTTTACATCATATGAAATTACAAGCTAAACATAGATCAGCATACATGAACATGGACATAATGATTTCATTTTACATGAGGTAAATCATCATGGCTTATACTTAACTCCTAAATATACGCACACCCATACTCATACACTTATATGTAAATATACACTTAAGTCAACACATATATACATATATTTGCATAAAATCATGCACTACACTCAAGTATATATACACATACATATACATATATACATACATGTATATATGTGCCGCGTTCCACAACTCTTTGGTTGGCATCTTCTATATCAGTTCTAAGTCCTCGGAGGATGGGGGTTTGATCCCACTCGTGTGCGGATCAGCCGAGTGGTTAGGCACAAGAGGTTGGCTGAGGGCTCGTATCATAGCATCTAGCCAATCTTAAAAAAAAATACATCCATGTATATATATTTAGCAAAACTCTCTCTTCCTTTCTCCAAATTGAACTCAAGTGGACCTAACGAGAGTTAACTAAGTTTAGCTTAAGGTTTCTTTTAAATATTGGTGAATTAATTTTTTATTTAAATTATTCTTTGAAAGTTTCATGAATTAAATAATTTAATTGGTGAATTAAATACTTATTAAATATATTAATTATTTAATTATTATGATTAATTTCTTTGTGAATTATTTTATTTAATTAGTTTATTACTTTATTAAATTAAAATTTATTTTAAAATGTTGAATTAGATTTTTAAATTAAATTGGTCTAAGATTTTGGTATATTTAAAAAATTTATGGTTTGATAAAAAATTTAATTTATCTAAATAAATAAATAATTAATTAAGCAATATTTTAATGGAATTATGTAATATTTTATTTAATTACTTAAAGTTTAAGTATGTTATTAATATGATTTAAGGATTCATATTTTAGTTAATTAAATTAATTCAATAATGGGTTAATTAAATGATTATTAATTAATTACATTAGTTTAGGTTTTATTTTAAGTGATTAGTGAATTAATTAGGTGTCTATTAGTTTACTTAAATGATTAATTAATTAATTTTGTTAATCAAATGACTAATTAATATATTTATGACTTACAAAAATTATTCTTCTAATTATGCTGTTTAGGCTCAATTTATGGCAATTAGCAGGTGATTGGGCTCGTGTTTAGGAATAATTAGGATATTTTGGGTCAATTTGGTTTAATTAAGGATATTAGGGGTCAATTTAGGCTAATTAAGATTGATTAAGAATGATTTAGCTCGGTTTAGAGGAAATTAGGAAGATTAGGTTTGTTGTTTAGCCCAATTAATGGACAATAAAGTTTTATTAGATTTAATTAGGGATTGTAAACCTTGTTCTAATGGATCCTAGTCTCGACCAAATGGAACAAACATAAATGGCGCTTAGTTTTGCATAATTCCTATTCCAATCCTTTTTGTTTGGGTAGATTCAAAGTAAATCATCAAGTTTTGGTAAAACTCAATTAGTTTAGTAAGTTTCCATATGATTGTCTCCACTATTTCTAAGGTTGCATGGTTCCGTTTATTTTTTTTTATTTTGATAAAAAGGAGTAAGAACAAGCTAATTATGCATAAGAACATCACGTAAACATAATATAACATCACTAAACTAAAAACACTATGGAATTCTTTTGAAAAATGTGATATAAAGCACACTGAACACATTAATAAGAAATTACCAATAATTCTACATATAAAAAACCTAAAACATACATAACATCAATATAAAGCATGCATATTACAAAAGTCTTATGATTTAGATATGAAATTTGAAGAATTTTGAAAAGACATAAAGAAATTTAAAGAATAGCATATGATATCAGTGAATATATGCATAATATTTAAATTCATGGATGATTTTTGAAATAGAAATATAAGCATTCAAGAATTACATGATTTTTTGAAGAAACATAAGGTGAATAGAAAAACCTACACTAACATAAATAATTCATGCTTGAACATGCAAATTGGATGAATGAATTGAAAGAGAATAAGTTAGACAACTTACCTTGTCTTAAGAGTCATGGTCTGGTATTGATATTGGATTGAACCAAAGGATGGAGGATTGTGGAGATTTTGGTTTGCTTGAGAGAGGAAATGGAAATTGATTGTTTCAACCTTTTAGAGGGAGAGGGGAGAGGTGAAACTTTTGAATTGTAATGAAGTGGGGGCTTGGGGAAAATGAAAGTCATTATTTTTAGATTGTGAGGGAGGTTATTTGTGGGTTTGGAGGGAAAAGGAGTTAAGGGATTTAGAAGCAAATTGGAAGTTAGGGGCATGAAGGGAAATTTTGAAAATAAGAGGGGCAATTTAGAAAGTCGGCCAAGGTAGTTAGTGTAGTTATGAAAAATACAATTATATGCCATTTTAAAGAGGACAAGAAAAGTAATTGAATGATTCAAAATATTTTAAAAATGAGGTCTCTAGATCAAGATATAAGCGTTTGAAGTGGCTAGGTGGTTATTAGGTGGTTGAGAATTGGTTATGGCAAAAAAATTGATTTAGGCTCATTTAATAGAAAAAAAAGAAAGAAAGAATTTCAATGGTTTAAGTGGGTTTGTATATTCAAGCTCCATGAAAAGATATGATCAGTCAAAGTGGTTCTAAACCCTACCCTTAGAGAGAGAAAATGGTGATCTTTCACTAAAAGTTTTAAACTGATTTTATTGGTCCAAATTGTGTATTATTTAACTTAAAATAACCTTAGTTAAAGTCCCAAGTTTATTTGAAGTTATTTTGAGGTGGTTATGGTCAACATATCCATACACAAAAAATTCAAAACAACCCAATTCTTTGTAACTTCGACAAGGCTCATGGTGAGAGTTAGCAGAATGTCTAATTTAGGTAAGTGAAGGGAAAGATAATGATACTCTCACCCTCCTCCCCATATCTGGTCTTCCACTAACTTACAGAGTTAGTGAGGAAGTTGATAATCTCCTAATAGTCTGTTTTCTATTCTCGTCGTTGATGATGCTGTCACACCTCATGTAAAGGATGATATTATCACATTTTGCTCTCTGTATGATTTTGAGGTTAGAAGGCGAAGCAAGCATTGCAGGACTTGCAATAGATGTGTTGATGAATTTGATCACCATTGCAGCTGGTTAAACAACTCTATTGGAAGAAGAAATTGCACCACATTCATACTTCTATTGGTTTTCACCATGTTAATGCTTGTAACAAAAGGAGGAACCGCACTTGCCATTTTTTTAAGATCAGGGAAAATTTCAGTTGAAAAAACGTCCTGTCCAACGAATTCAGCAAAGCCAGAAATCCGAATAGATCCCTGGAAATTAATAAAAATGAGTGAAGAGAGAGCAAAAATGGCAACAGAAAAAGCAAGAGAAAGACTGCTGAGACAGAAGAAAGGGAAATCGGTTTCACCATTGAAACCATTGCCATTGGAAGGTAATAAGGGACCAACAGTTAACAAAAAGATCAGGAAGGTGGCTGGTAGCTGTGAGATAACCCCTGTTGTCTCAAATCCATGGATTTCAGGCTCCAAAGCTGGGAGGTTGTCCTGTCCAAGGAGAAGACTTTCTGGTTCACCATCACCAAGGCCACAGAAGCATAGAAGTAACTTTGATCTCAAATCTCAGGAGAACTTGAAACGTACATATCAAGGCAACTGCTGTCTCGGTTTTAAAGAAGAGTGTAGAAGGTGAAGCATTTCCAAGATACGGCCTCTGAATTTTGACAATATGTTCCATAGCGACCGTTTTGTATGTTGACAAAAAAATTAAACCTTTTCATTGTTGACAGTGTTTAGTTTTTTTCAGCTTTTAGTGGACGTTGGATTTGAGTTTCAATTCTGAAGAATTGTGTAAATTAAATGTTATGGCATAATTGAGCTAATTTGGATGAGAAAACAAATGGTTCTCTAAATTTCTTTATATATATATATATATGATCTGTCGGTAGAGCGATCTTTTTAAAGGTCGCAAGTCCCTTCAGGTCACGGGTTCGAATCCCCCATTTGTAGGGTGTGATACTCAATTATTTAATATATATGAGCACGCTATATCCTAAAATAAATATTCATACAATGTTTCCATCACCCAATAACTACTATTATAAACATATATCTTTTGCTTCATTTTATTTTGAAAGAAACTTATGATCTCCTAAGCCCTAAAACAATCCTTTAATTTTCCTTTACATTACACATAAAAAATGATGAAAGCTAGAAAAACCGTTGCATCTGTATACTTCATATTACTAGTACCACAGTTTTGTGCATCCATACAATTATAACAATATAAAATTACCAAAACTAAGAACACAAAGATTCATACATGCAACAACACCATAATCCAAGGCAAAAACTGTGCATCCATGAGATTATAAACCTCTTGAACTTGACAGACAATACATAAATTTTCAGGCAATGACAACTTAAATCAACACTTCATAAAGATTTCAATCAAATGACAACTATTTAAAACTACTACTTCCAGCTTTTGTTTGTAATATCATGCTTAGAGCACCTAAATGTGATCAGGAGGTCTTCACAAGCATGAAAGAAAGAAATTGTTCATCTTCAGCATCAAGACGCCGAAACATCCAAATTGCCACTTCATCTCCCTCTTGCAGGTTGCTGAAAATTTTCAAGACCTCCATCTCCTCTCCCTTAAGAACAGTCCATCCTCTTTCAGCTGAGCGTACAAATGACAGCTCTAGCCTTTGCCCACCCTCGACATAAACTGACACATGTAGCCCCCCTGAAATCCACCATGATTTTACCTTTTCCCTAGAGGTGAGGTAAGGAATGAGGACGGATTCCACAACATCTTCATCAAAGCGAAGGATTTTACTCTGCATTGAAATGTCAAATGCAACTATTTTCTTTTTCGTCAAAAATTTAAGACCAGTGACTGAGATTGTGTCAAACAAATTTTTAGACCAAAGAGGAAATGATGAGGGGTCCATTGTTGTCTGCTTAAACTTCAGCAGCACACATATGGGGGCTTTGGGGGCCTCAGACTCATGAAATAGTGGAGGCATATTGCTACGTCAATTAGGAAAGTGAAAGTTATTTCTCATCATGCTTCATTGCATGTGAGAATTATAGTGATACATTATGAAATTGAAATTGTTTCTAAAATGAAAGTGAGTCAACCTTAGAGTTGAGAGAAGGAAAGTATGAATCTTTTTTGATAAATAAAAAATTATATAAAGCATTTTTTTTAAGAAAATTAAATATAGAAAATTACTAAAATTATTTTGTAATTGATAAGTAAATATATATACCATTATTAACAAAATATAGTCAAAGATATGCATATATCTTAATTTCAACTCATTAATGTGAGAGCTGAGGTATAAATTCAAAAAATAACATAAGAGCTTTTTGATTAAAAAAAAAGAAAACATTGAAGAATTTCTAATTATGATGCTTATGAATCTAGCCTTGGCCTAGTAGATTTTTATACCTCCACTTTTGGTTTCACTATAGAAAAAAATAGCTAAAATTGGTTGAAAGCCCACGACCTAATGAGTATAGGAAATTTATGTTCATTTCTGACGGCTTAGCGATAGTTATAAGTGATTTTCTGAAGAATTTCCTACAGCTAAAACCATAACTTATAAGTGAACCGCGTTTTTGATGGGCTCAATTATTGACTGTCCATAGTGTTGGTTTACAACAAATTACAAAGTGATAGTCTTAATCCCGAAAATTTATGGGTAGTTTATATATGCATTAAGAACACAAGGTCATGCCATTTCAACTGATAGCCAAACACGTTGATTATTAAAGTGATTTTAAAGTTTTTAGTGCTATGTGTGTAAATTTGAATGTTTAGGTTTGAGATATGTAAATATGTAAAAATTATGTGCTACACATGTGATTGGCTTTTTTTAAAGGCAACTTGACATACCTAGCACACATTTGTTATGTTTTTATGTATTTCACACTTAAATTGTTGTATTTACATACCTGGCCTCTTCGGTGTTTTAAACGTATGCATGAAAATGAGTATTTCACTTTAATAAAGATAGTAATAGCGCTATGTTGAATGTGATGTTAAAGTTCGGAGTGTTATGTATGAAATTACCAAAGTAAATACAAAAGAATTGTGAGATATGATTGTAAATTTCCCTTTATATTTACAATGCACATTGGTTCTTTAAACCTATGCATGAAAAAGTGTATTTCAAATTTAAAATTTGGTACCTATGATGTTATTATTGTGATTGTAATGTTGTGATTGCAATGTGTGTAAATATGAATGTTTAGGTTTGAGATATTTAAATACATAAGATTTGTAAGATATGCAAGTAAATGGCACTATTTAAAGGCAAATTCAATACCTAGCATGCAATTCTTATGCATTTATTTATTTCATAACTAAATTTTGTATTTATATACATGCACATCGACGCTTCAAATCTATGTAAAAAACTGTGTATTTCAACTTTAAGAAGGGATAATAGTGATGTTTTTGATGTGGATTTTAATGTGACTTATAAATTATGATGAAAATAATTTTTAGATTATTAATGAAAAGTGTTAAAATAGAGAACCTTTATATTTTGATATAGAGTTTCCACAGTCTTTATTTTTCTATAAAGGCAATGTGTATGTTTAGCACAAGATATCTTTTTTTAAGGGGTGTGACACCAACATTTAGCAATTTTGCTACTTTTTAACCAACAATTGAAAAGCTTAGCTATATCATTAAATGTAATATCTTCCCTTTTTATCATTCTAATCATTTCATATACTTTCTCCTTCTATATTATGCTCTTACCTAGTAGTAATTTATCGTTGATATAGGTTATCAATGGATATTTGTACACAACGGTCATGGATGTACAATAGACTTAAACCAAATAGAAAATGTATCATCGAGGAGTTCTTCAACACCGTCGATACCTTTTTGGAAGTGGCTTCTAAACTTCCAACTTACCTATCTGAGCGAAGGTGTTGATATCCATGTTCAAATCATATGAATTAAGCACACTTAATACCTAACAAAGTTATTTATGATTTATATCATTAGAGATTTCAACTTGATCAACAGATTTGGACTTCACATGGTGAGGTTGACCATACAACTTTTGGCTTTGCTCCTTCGACATGCCATGATTCTCAATTTGAATTTGACTCAAGTTGATTTGATAAAATGGTCTTCAATGGGCTAAGATCTTATTATTTAAGTCAAGTGGAGAAAGAACCACTAAACTAGAAAGCAAGAAAATTATTGAATGCAACAAGAAAGCCACTATGGTAGGGTTGTAAATCACATTTTAAGTTATTTCTACCTCTTAGAATTTTAAAAATTAAAATAGAGTTTAACATTCCTTAAGAGTGCTTCAATTAGTTTGCATAATTGTTGAAAGGGACAGATCATAAAGAGAATTTTGTTCTAGATGACTTATATAGCAAAAAAGCTATTCTTCAAGTTATGTTTGAAATCAAAGAAGATTGATAATTGTGCATATAAATGCATGCTATTTTATAAGTAAAATGCAACAAGGAATAATAGTAGATTTCATCATTTTCATTGGTTCAAATATCAGAACAAAAAAAGTAAAACGTAGAATGAAATTACATATAAGCATATCTTTTATTTACCACTTACTTCAGATCCTTAGAAACTATTTGCTTATGCAAACTACTCCACATATGACAAGACATTGTAGCAAATAAAGGAAATTCAATTTAATGAGTCATCCCACAAGTGTAGAAACATAGAAATATTTTGATCACACATATCTTGAATTTGCTTTAGAGGCACATAATATTGGGCTTGATTTATTCTTTATTTTTTTTCTCAACATACAATCAGATCACACAACTCTACCCTTTATTGACCAGTGATTGTTATGCTATTTAATCATTCACCTGAGATGTCTATGATAACATCATTCTTCTTTCTAACATTGATTATATTAGGTCCCAATAGCCAAAAACAAAGAATTGATGTATATTTTTACTCTTTCATAGATGAGCTATACATTCTTTGGGAAACATGTGTCATCATACATGAAAATTCCATGAAACAATATTTTTCTAATGGAAGTAACATAAATTTCTTCTTTCTAACATTGGATGTCATTCACATAGAGAAAAATTTTTTGGTATTTTTTTCAACACTATAATTGATAATAAGGGCAAAACTAAGGTATTGTGAATGCATGAATAGATTTGAAGGAGATTTGTAAATGAGGAGAGTTTGAGTTTGATGAAACTACTGATAGTACACTTATAAAGTATAAATCAAAATAATGTCTTACTTTTACTCAATGAAGAATAATTTGTAAGTGGCTTGAATCCTTAAAATTCTCTAGTAGACATGCTTCAAGTTTAATTTGTTGTGTTGATATGGGAGCAGGAAAGATGTCCCATGATTAACAATTTTTTCTACAAAATTTGATGTCAACTGCATTTAGATATTTGCTGATTGAAATATGTAATTCATTTTTTGAAGTTAGTGTGTTGTTTAAGAAAGTATGTGAAACTCATTTAAAACTTGATGACGTATGACTATTAAAAAGAACATTCCAATCATACTGTGCAAGCTCAAAAGAATATTCCCACCTAAGTTTTTTTTTGCTCTATGTAACATCGAATAGTACATCTACCATACGAGACATTAATTGGTTATCCATTATAGCATTGTTCAATGTATTTTTTTGAGAGGTAATAACCCATATACTATGTAGTTACATGTTTACAAAATATGGTCAAATTGTTTTAAATAATAATTTATTTATAGATTTTTGAATAAACTAAAGATAACTATGAAGAATAAATCTTGATCAAACAACTTAATATGTGAGGCATATTCATTACAAGGACTACAATTTTTCGCTCCTATTTTTTTGAGCAAGAAGAACACATTAAAGAGCCAATAGGTGTAGTTGCTCCCTATTGACTCTCAAAAAGACAAGAAAACAGCTAAGTAATGTTGTAGCAAAAAAAGAAATAGATTTCATACCGGCTAAGCTAGCCTTAGAAGGAACCAATGATCATTTCAAGGAAAGGTAATAGCTAGTTGTGTTTGGGCAAACTTTGTCCTCTGATTCTTCTCGGACACTTTGGCACTAACCTTCACTCTCTGCTTCACCTCCCAGGCATCAGAGGTTTCCCATGACTCGTCAGTCATGGCACCAAAATTCTCACTCCATAGGATTTTATTCCAAATATCACCATCTATGTATTGATGCAACGATAGCTCTTAGTTCATAATCATGTACATGCAAGGACTTAGTCAAAGCCTTCAACTTTTTTGCGGAGCATTCGATGGGTTGGACACCGACTCCAAATCCTCCTTGGTCGGAGCCAAATAGATACTTTTGTTTCCAGTTATTAATTTTATTCTCCAATCTTATCAGGATAAATTTAAGTCCAACTGAGAACATGGTACAGTCATGCTGAGTGATCTTAATGTTGAAGTAGTAAGAGAAAAGGTCAACCAACCACAAAATGGATAGTAATTGGAGGAAAA
>NEWO01000380.1:188810-205878 GCA_003013225.1 Phalaenopsis aphrodite
GGGGGGGGAAGGGTTTAAAGTTGATTGGAGCGACACCGGTTAGGATCCCATGGTTCTCTCATTCCGGTACCACTGTTTTCTTTTGAACTTACTTAGTTTAAATGATTGGTTAAGCTCATTTAAATAGGGCAGACTTCGTTAGTAACCGTGGGTTACCTCATCTGGTAGACTCCCATATATTCAAAATAGTGTTTTATGTTTAATTGCATTTCAAGAGATTTATGACAACCTTTGAAAGTGTTTAATTTAATTTTGAAAATTATTGATTAATTTTAAAAAAATGGTTTTATTTTGCAAGTGGAGTAAAATCAATAACCAAGCATGTATAATATTTTAAAACAAGAATAAATTGTAGTAAATAAAATGATAGAAAGTAAATAAAACTATAAAGGCGTACCCGTCATCTTCTCGCTACTCCTGCTGAAAGATGAGCTTTTGCAATATATATAATTTTGTAGGAACAAAAAACAAGAAGTGCAGTTAAAGGTCATGACTTGATGAGTCCCTAAAGGTCTTAGTAGATGATTTTCTTGAGTAAATAAGAATAAGTCCAATTGTCCTTCAAAATATCCAAAAGGTCATAAAAGTGTTTGGGGAGCAATCCCTAACAATCTTTAAATCCGTTTGAAATGTTTCGAGTTCATCTGAACCTATTATGTTGTTCAAATAATCATCCAAAATTTTAAATTTAGTTTCAAATGAAATAATACACCCTATGCTCAGTGAACCTGATATTTTAATTATCTCATGAGAAGGGTACTTAATTAATCAGTTGATATTTCATTTAAGATTTATGTGAATGAAAGCTTAAGCTATTAAGGATCTCATGCCCGCAGGTAAAGATGGGCCTGTAGTGTTTTAAAAAATATTTATAACTAATTATGCTTTCTTTTCTAATCCTCATTAGACAAATTTAAATTGAGCCTAGTGCACTACTAAACCCTTAGGGTCCAACATTTAAAGTGAACTTACAATGATTAAATATTAAATTAGGTGAAGCTCAATTCCTTGTCAAGATCATGTCTTATCATCAAATCACCAATAAGAGGACTTTAGATTAGTGAATTGTCATCTTCCTATCATAAGGCCCATGACCTTAGAATCATTTAATTTAATTAACTCCAAATTATATTAATTAAGGAAAACTATAATTATAAATTTATTGTAAAAGAGTGAGAAATTGGTTCCTACCATTTTAATCTCTTATATTTTAATCATCCAAAAGAACTTGATACAATCAAAATTACCCTTTTTAATCAACCCTAAAAATTAATTAAGGCATTAAGAATCCAAAATTACCATCTTGCCTCTTAAGGTTCTTCACTTCATAACTCATCAAACAAAGCTCAAATGACTTTGAAATTTTTATGGTACGCTTACATTGGGTTAACTAAAATATTGAAGGAGAAAATGTGATTTTCAAAATTTTATTTAATTTAAATAATTATTTTTAACTCAAAAATAGAATTTTCAATATTAATTTATTTAACTAATCAAAGTAAAGTTTTTGTTCATGAAAAAATTATTGAAGCTTCACCTAGGTTAGAGGATTACTGGGACAAAATTTCATGATTTTTCAAATTATATTTTAATTGTTAAAATTATTTATTAATTTTATCAATTAATTAAAATAGAAAATATAATTTAATTTCAAAATTACTTTTTATATTTTTGTTAATTCTCTATAAATCCAAAAAACACAAAGAAATAAAATTTTCATTTTTTTGATTTTTAATTTATGTATTATATTTATTTTAATGAAAAATTAGAGAAAACACATTTTTAGCCTTTGAAAAATTATAATTAACATAAAAAATAAGGAAAAAAAATTCTAATGAGTCCCAAGTGCTAGGGAAGCAATTAGAAACATTTTAGACTAGTTTTATATATTTGAAATTTTTAATTATTTTTAATTATGTTTAATTCAAAAGTAAGCTAAGAAATAAAGTATTTACTTTAATATAAATTTTATTCTTTCTAAATGGTCCTGATCACAACAAACTAAGAAAACTACTTTTCATAATTTTACTAATTATATTAAAGTTAATATAATCCTTTTAATACAAAAATGTCGATTTACTTAGAAAATCAATTTTAGTGATATATATACTCCAAATTGATTCCAAATTTTTACAGTGAGTTAATGTGATTATCCTTTACAATGTGGAATTAATTTTGTTAAATTTTTAATGATATTTTATTTAATTTATTAAAAGTTTTAAACATTTAATTAACTATAAAAATATAAAAAAATTACTTAAATTAATTTTATACTTTTTCTAGGATCCTTTGACTAGGGAAAACTACTGAAATTAACCTCATAATTTTTTTAATTTATATTTAGTTTATAAAATTATTTTAAGCTAAATTTGGAAACTAGGCTTGAAAATTAGGGTTTCAAAGCTAGAGATGCTCTCTGACAATGAAAACATTAGTGAACATCTCTATTACATGAGGAATCAATGCCTAAAATTCAAGTTATGGTGATTAATATTTATCCAATTCAAATTAATATACCTCAGAAGGCATTTAATCAATTAAAAATAAAACACAAGTCAAATAATTTGAATTTTTGTTTCACATTGTTCTCCTATGAAGGTCGCACTACTGGATGCCACCTTCCACCTCAGCTGCCATGTGGCCTACTGTTCTTACTTCATCTCTTTGTCTGGCACGATTCCAGCCATCCAACCAATACATGCACGATCCAACGACTCTCCATCATCGTTCCCAATCATCCTAACCCGACAACCGTCCATACTAAAACCTTTATATCTCTCTTGATACTCAACCAAGTCACATTGGTTTTGTTCCTACACCTTCATCTACTCAAGATGAATATATCTATACAGTTGCATGCTTATGAAATCAAACTTCTCTTCACAAAAGCCTAAAAAAGCCAAAAACTAAAGTTTAAGGTCTATACCTGAGTCTGAGAGGGGAGACCTCAATCAAATGCTTGTGGAAGCTTTAGTGGAGTCCAACAAACCTCCTGGAAGTGTTCTTTTTCTCTAGTGAATAACCTAGGCATAAGTTCAATGAAATGATGACGCGGCCTTGGTCAAGAGCTAGGTTAGAGGGCTCAACAAAGGGGGGTTTCAGTGGGATCTTCTTAGTTTGGTCTGGGGAAGCTTTTGGAACAATCAATTTGAAGTTTTGTTGAGCTTTGGGAAATGGGCAGAAATTACCCTGGTTTTGAGCTCTGAAATTGAGCTCAAACAGTTGGGAAGATGGCTAGAAGATGGTTGGAATGCGCTTAGAAGGTCTGTGAGGAGCTCTGTAAGCAATTTGACAGAGTTTCCCCAAGGAAATTGATGATCTCTTTATTGGCCGTGGGAGGTGGAGTTTAAATAGAGAGAGAAGCAGTGGTTATCATGGCTGACCAGTGGGTGTAAAGGGTAGCTTAGGTAGAGGGAAGAGAAGCTCCAATGTTCAATGGGAGTGAGCCAAGTCAGAGAGTTTTAAATTTAGGTTTTGGCTATGGTGTGCTCTCAGTTTTGGTGTTTTCTGATGACTAGGCTGGCCGACCAGGGTAGGGCTAATGGCTAGGTGGCTAAGGGGATCCAAGGGAAATTTTAATTTTGATTAGCTTGGGGGCTTGATGGTTGATAGAATATCTCCCTTGTTTTACTTATTTTAGGAAGGGAATCCCCTAATTTGGGGGACTGACCAAAGGAAAATATGTTGAGATTTTCATACCTATTTTATACTATTTTTGATGATATTGCACTTTAAAGAAAGGTATTTTTAATATTTTCATTGGAGCAAAAAGATGCAAAAAGGAGCAAATTTGGAGCGAAAAAGACCAAAATGCGAAGATTTGAACTAGGTCGCCAACGGTGCCCTCGACGCCGCCGACGTCGAGATTTTCCCGAGACTACAGGACAAAATTCCCTAGAAGCCCGCAGACGGCGTCCTCGAGGCCGCCGATGGCGAGATCGACAGTTATGCTTACTCAAGCTTTGGATGAGACCAAATTTTGAAGGGATGCTTAGGCAACTCTTGGGAAAGCTCATCTACAGCTTTAAAAGAACAATTTGGCCGAAAATAGTGGAGAAGATAAGGAGTCTAAGGAGTCAAAAGAGTCTAAGAAGTATAGAGTGTATATAATTTCCATTAGAGTGTAACAATTATGAGGAATTCTTTGAGAGATTGTAAGAGTGGAGGGAAAGTGAGAGATTTCTTTCTCCTTGATACTTTGAAGAAGAATTCTGTGTGTTGTAAATAAAGGATTAGATTCAAAGGAACTTTGAGGGGTGTTCTTGGGGAGAAATTAGAGATAAGTTATTTACTTGTTGTAGTTTGTATGACTTTGATTTTATATATGAATTCCGAGTTTCGTTGTGTTTTCCTCATGAGTTCTGAGTAGTTTTCTCTGTCTTTCTCCTTGTCTAGAGATTTATGAAATGGTGATTTAAATTGGTGAAGCCATGAAATATTTAAGAAATTATGATGATCTTTTCACTTAGATCTTAATTTACTTTCAATCTGGCTAATTGATTTGTTAAAATATGTTGAGTTTTACAACTAAAGTGAAGGTTACATCCAAGATTTATGGAGGTCCAAGACCTTGGAAGTTGGGTGCAAATAAATAGGAAAATATTATTATTGGGCAAAGAATTGAAGATTTTAGAGAGACAGACTAAAATCTCCAATTCAGTCCTATCATTTGGGTGCTGATGTGTAGATGTTAGCCCTCAGGTGAGGGAAACGTGGGAGCTCCGAAGTGAGAGCCGGTTTCCTCCCAACCTAGCCGAAGAATCAGTAACCAAGCGTAGGATTAGTCAATGTTCTTTATGCCTAGACCAAAGGGAAAAGAATAGGTATGCTTCTTTTTGGCACAATATAAATTGAACTAATTCATTTTATCCATTCATTATAATTTATTGACTAGGAGAAGGATGATTTCTTATATATTGAATATCACAATTAAACCCTACTTGATATCATTAGTTATTTATTAATTATTAAAATTATCTATTTATTTCAATTGCTTATTAGTGACAGATAAGCAAATTGAACGTCGTTGTTGTGATTAAAGTCTTGCTTTTCTAAAGTCTTAGTTCGTAGTTCTAAACCACTCCCTGTAGGATTGATATTTAGAACTCCATTAGAGCTCTATATTACTTGAGCGATATGTATACTTGCGTTGACAAATTTGACCTTAACATTATTGAATATTATAATTATACATCTTAATCAAATCAGATACATCTATAAAATCACGATCAGACTTTGGACACCGTTGCTGGAAATTAAATCTTCTAGTAATGCCATCAAATTCTTATATTTGTCGATTACAAAAAAGTTGGTCAGGGACCCTTGGTCCATGACTCATGTAGGGTGGGCTAGCTGGATCTAGCTCAGTCCATTGGGTTCCAATACTAGTTTTGGTTGCTGTGGTTTGGTCAATCTGAATGGGTTTGGTTTAATTCAAGGTTTGGGTTCAAAATCATATCATGAGCTTGGATTTAAGTTTGGTTTTGGCTAGACTTTAAGTTTAGCTCAATTGATTGATCAATTTGGCTTGGATAATTGTCATAAGAAGTTTTAAAAAGAAATTGGGTAGTTTTGAATTAATTTGGAAGTTCAATTTAGTGGAATTTGTCCCATGACCAATTTTGGGGCATTTGGGTTAGACTTGGATTTGGATTTGGATAGGGTTTAGGTTAGGCTCAATTGATGGTTCAAATTGGTCCAAGGGTTTGGAATGAGAGTTTTGGATAACAATTGGGTAGAAATTTTGGAGTTATGAGGTTCAATTTGATGGAATTTAGACTTAGGTGCAAAATTTGGGATTTTGCCCTAGGTTGGATTTGGGTGAGATTTATGGCTAGGCTAGGGAAAAATTGAAAGTTCAATTTGGTCCAAAAAATTTTATGAGGAATTTGAAATTCAAAATTGGGGAAATTGAATAGGTTAGGGGGTTAAATTTGGGAAAATTGGGTATATGGTCAAATTGAGCATTTTGGTTAGGCTTGGAATTTAGGTTTGAAATTGGGTTCAATTGAGGTTCAAATTGGTTTCAATCAAACTTGGACATGATGAATTTGAGTTTAGAATTTAGAATTTAAATTGGGGAAATTTGGGATCAATTTGGTGGAAATTGGGGGTGAATTGGGGAAATTGGACCTTTAAGAGCAATTTGGGTATTTTGGTCAAAAGGGGTCAAGTTGGTGAAATTGAACTCAATGGAGTGGTTCAAATTAATTCTAGAGATATTTGAAATGTTTGGATATTCTTGAAATTTTTGAAATTTTTGGGGCATGAAGGGCATTTTGGTAATTTTGGCAATTTTGGGGGGGTATTTTAGGGATTTTGTAAATTTTGGGGTATTTTGGTCAATTTGAGTGATTTTAAATGGTTTGAAATGATTTTTGAAGAGATTTTGAGAATTTGGGTAATTTTGATAATTTCCTGGAAAATTTATGGTTTAGGGGCAATTTGGTAGTTTTGAGAAAGTTTATGGGTAAAAGGCTAAATTGGATGTTTAGGTAAAATTGGGGTTCAATAGGATGCCAATCATGAAATTACCCTTCATGAGCCATGAAAATCTAGCCTAGGGCTAATGGTTTAGAGGATCATTCACATGAGTTTTCAAAAAGAGTAAGGGATGAACTAGGTATATTTGGTTAAGGGTTAAGGTTGTGAGTGCAAGTGAGGGGCACCAAGTGTTTGTGTGTGTGATATTGACCAAGACCACATCACTCAGGGTCAACCCTAAGGCCAAACAGTCTTATGGGGACTCCTCTTGAGCTCCCCCATATTGACTCCACATACTAAGTGCTAGAGATTAGAACCAATGTGTGGAACTTCAAGCTGAGCAAAGAAGAGTTTTAGAATTTATAAAGATGAGGGTGCCATCACTAGTCCTCTAGAAAAGTCAACAGGAAAGTCCTATTATTAGATCTTAGGCTTCTAAGGAAGAGACTAGATATCAACCAAAAGTGAGGTCAACAATAGTAAATATCAAAGATGGAAATCCAAGACCTGATGTAGTACAAGCTTTAGCAGAAGAACTAATAGCATCATAAATAAGAGAGCCCACATATATTGGCTTCCTCTCTTAAATGTAGTAATTTAAAATAGCTCTTTCTCTAGTCACTTCACTAAAATGATTTAAAGGTAGAAGATGAGCAAAAATAAAACAATGCCATGCTTTTGATGTGACATTGAGCTTGAAAGAAGAAAAAATTACCTTACGATCATTATGAATCATCTAGGCTCCACAACCATCAGACAAATATGCTACGATCTGATCCAATTCTTCCTCAGATGGAATGAACTCTAAATAAAAACAATCAATCTCAGGTGGCAGACCATAAATCACATTAATCCTCTCAATTGTAAACTCTACTCCTCATCCTCAAACAAACACCTCGCAATCATCTACTTCAGGTAAGTTTGCATAGCAGTAAAATAACAAAAACTCTCCCACCGACGAGCCACATGAACATTCTCTATACCTCCACCAGTCTATAAAAAATTTGCTTAGCAATAAACTTTCTTGAAGAAGCAAATTTGTTGTAACGAATTTGCACATTAACATTGACAAATTTGGCACGGTCATAGGATTTTTTCCGCCTTCCTCGCTTTGTCTTAGGAGCCATACAAATTTCAAAATTAGGATAAGAGGCTTTCTACAAGCTTTTTTTTAAGCTAAGAAAGCATAGATCCATGGATTTTTCACCACTAAATCAAATATTTTTGCATATTTTTAGTCTCCACTTAATGTATGAAAAATCCATGGTGAAATTGCAAAATAATTATGCCAAAAATGTAGATCTAACACCAAGAAGATGAAATCCGGTGATTTTGAGCCAATAAACTTGAAGATTGGAGCTCTATAAAGCACCCTAGGGTTGGTTTTCACAAAAAAAAATAGGAAAAAGAAGTAGCTTGGACGTCAACAATGGCGTGCGTTCGGTTTAATAGGCAAAAATTTTGAGTTTCAACCTATTCAGTTGAACCAATGCCTAAACGCGGGTTTTGGCGCCAGACCCAAAATTTTTCTTTCCTTGGGTTTTAAGTATATCACAACAAGGCTAAGCCTTTTAAATCAAAATTTCTCATTAACATCACACCTCATGTTTATTGTTTCCCCAACGTCTTCTATCTTCCAATTTTTAAATTCAAAATTAATTCCCACATTCAAACATAGGGTTTATGCAGGCATAACTTTCATTAAAATTTCAAACAACGATACAAAGTCACACACAAACACAATTAAGCAAATCAATACAAGAAAACTAACACATAATTAACAACAAGTTAAAGTTGCACACATAACACATCCTTTACTAAAGTAAACACAAACACTAGATTCCTATTATAAAGATAAATCATTGTTGATCTCATTTTTGTCACCCCTCTCACATGCCAAATATCTGAGATCAAATGTGTAGAATATAAGGTGACGAGGAAATTCCATAGTCATCTTTTCATCAATCAATTTGTTCTTGCTATACATGGATACCCAGGTATCTTGATAACTAGCCAAGTGGTTGGATAGAAGTTTCGTATTGGTGATACATCTCATGCAACTTGTTGTGTAGATTGGAAGCTCCTCTTCAATCTTCCCTAACTTGCTTGACACCTTCTCCAAACTCAATGCTAAGAACCCATTGAAATAGGTTAGGGCATCATTATGCACAAACTTATTTCCAATGAAAATTCCATTCTCTCTATTCTCCATGAAAATAAGTAAAATCTCAAAACCTTTCTATACACTTTTCTCTGGTTAAAATTTTGAAACTATGAAGATTAGGGATGAAGGCTAGGCAATTTTATAGAGAAAAAAATGGAGAAAAATTGCTTTGGGGTGGTTTTCCCACGTCCATAAACTGTGGTGCTTAGGCACTGGTGCCTAGGTGCCAGCTTCACAGGACTTTGGCGCTTAGGCACCAATTTTTGGCGCCTAGGCGCCAGTATCCTAGTGAACACTGATTCACTTAATGTAAAATTTCTTCAATTTCCGATCATGTTTAATACCTTAAATAGTGTTTAAAATATGCTACTAAAGTAAAGGATAGTCGCGATAATAAAAAAATGACAAACAAATCACAAAAATAGATTATGGGTTGCCTCCCACAAAACACTTAGTTTAATGTCGTCATCTCGACGTATCTAAATATTTTACTCGAATAGACCCAACAAAGTTTCTTTATAATTTGGCTTGATTTCTCCAATGTAAGGCTTTAAACCTATGTTCATTTACTTTAATTATAAGTTCAGTTTTTGAATTTTTAATCTCCACAGCCCCATAAAAATAAACTTTTGTCACAATAACTGGCCCCATCCACCTGGACTTAAGTTTTCCGGGAAATAATTTCAATCGAAAATTGTATAATAGAACTTCTTGTGCAAGCTCAACATTGTTCCTTAAAATATTTCGATCATGCTAAATTTTTGTCTTTTCTTTTTAAATTATAGCATTTTTGTGAGATTCATTCCTAATTTCCTCGAGATCATTTAATTGTATCAATTATTTTTCTCTAGCATCCTTCAAATTATAATTAAATTATTTTATCACCCAATAAGCTTTGTGCTCTAACTCAACTAGTAAATGAAAATCTTTTCAAAATATGAGCTTATATAGATACATTACTATAAGAGTTTTATAAGCAATTCTATAAGCCCATAATGCACAATCAAGTCTATCAGACCAATCAGCTCTTTTAGGATTTATAGTTTTCTCCAAAATTCTTTTGATTTCATGATTTGATATTTCTACTAATCCATTAGTCTGAGGGTGACAAGCTGTAGCTATTTTGTGTCTAAACCCATATTTTCTAAGTAATGAGTCAATTATTAAATTCTTAAAATGACTGCCCCCATCAGTAATGACCACTCTTGACATTCCAAATCTAGTAAAAATATTTTTGTTTAGAAATTTTGAAACACTCAGAGCATCACAGTGAGGCAAGGCTATTGCTTCAATCCATTTAAACACATAATCCACAACTAATAAGATATATAACTTTCCGGAAGATGGTATAGATGGTCCCATAAAATCTAAACCCCATAAATAAAAAAATTCAACTTCTAACATAAAATTTAGGAGCATTTCATCTCTTTTAGAAATATTTCCTACTCTCCGACATCGATCACAAGTTTTCACATAATTATTAACATCCTTAAACAATGTAGGCCAATAAAATTGAGTGTAAAATTTTAAATGCAGTCTTATCTATTCCAAAGTGTCACCCAAATTTAGATTAATGATATGTTTGTATAATTTCAAGGGTTTCATTAATTGGTACACATCTTTGAATGACTGAATCACGACATCTTTTATATAAATAAGGGTCATTTCAAAAGTAAGACCTTGCATCATACATAAATATCTTTTTTTGGTGGCTTGTTAGTCCATAAGATAAAATATTACTAAGTAGTTAACAATATCAACATACCACAATATATGCCAGTCAACAACAACATAGAGTTGTTCATCAAGAAAATTATTATTTATGTTATCCTGAATGTTCTTTTAATTTCCATTTTCAAGTCTTAACAGATGATCAATAATTTGATTATCAACTCCTTTCATATATACTAACTTAAAATCAAATTCTTGCAAAAGTAGGACCCATCAGATTAATCTTGATTTTGCATCCTTTTTTGACAGAAGATATTTAATAGCAGAATGATCAGCATACACAATACATTTAGCTTCAAGTAATTAGATCTAAATTTATCAAAAACATATACTATTGCTAAAAACTCTTATTAAGTTGTTGTGTAATTAATTTGAGTTTCATTAAGAGTTTTGCTAGCATAATATAAAACTTTAAAAATTATTTCATATTTTTTTCCTAAAACAACTCCTATAGCATAGTCACTTGTATCACATTTTAATTTAAACGGTTTTTCCCAGTCAGGTGAAATAATGATAGGTGCAGTAATTAACTTTTCCTTTAATAAATTGAAAGCTTTAAGATAATCATCATTAAACTTAAACTTAGTATCTTTTTCCAAAAGATGACAAAGAGGTTTAACAATTTTAGAAAAAAACTTTAATATACCTTCTATAAAATCCAACATGTCCTAGAAAAATTCTTACGATAGTTACTAAATTAGGAGGTTGTAATCCAATGATAATTTGAATTTTTGCTTCATAAACATCCATTCCATTTTTAGAAATTTTATGTCTTAATACAATCCCTCATGTGACCATAAATTGACATTTTTTCCAATTAAGAACTAAAGTTGTTTCTTCGCAGCATTTTAGATCCCATGCTAAATGATCTAAGCATGAATCAAAAGGGATTTCAAAAATAGAGAAATAATTCATAAACACTTTAATTCCTTTCTCAATTAGGTCACAAAAAATATACATCATACACCTTTGAAAAGTTGTAGGTGCGTTACATAAATCAAACAACATTCTTTTAAAAGCAAAAGTCCCATAAGGACTTGTAAATGTAGTCTTTTTTTGATGCTCTGGAGTAATCGATATTTGGTGGTAACCAGAATATCCATCCAAAAAGCAAAAAATATTCATGTTCTGCTAGTGTATTCAACATTTGGTCCAAGAAAGGTATTGGAAAGTGATCCTTACTAGTGGCAGTATTTAATTTTCCATAGTCGATACAAATTTGCCATCCCATGACCTGGCTTGTTGGAATTAATTCGTTCTTTTCATTCACAACTAAAATTACTCCTCCTTTCTTGATAAAACAATAAAAATGACTAACCCAAGCACTATCAGATATAGGATAAATAATGCCAACAACTAACCACTTAAAAATTTATTTTTTTACCACTTCTTTCAACATAAGATTTAATCTCCTTTGAGGATCAATCCTAGGTTTACTATTATCTTCCATTAAAATTCTGTGCATATAGATTGAATGACTGATTCTTTTAATATCTGCTAATGTTTAACCAAAACTTTTTTTATAATTTCTTAATGTCTAAAATAAATTTTTTTCTTGATCTTTAGCTAAATCTAAGGATATTATAATAGGTAAAGTAGATGAATTTCCTAAGAATGCATACTTTAAATGTGTATGAAGCACTTTCATCTCAAGTTCAGAAGCTATTCTATTTAAGTGTAGAGATTTACTATTTTCAGTAGTACCCAAAATCTCAAAATTTTCTTGAACATAATTTGAATCCTCAACGTTTATCTTTAACAATTTTTCTTCAAAATCACATTCAAATTCACTATCTATTCCTTCCTGATCTAATATCACTTCATTTTTTTCCTTAGGAATGACTTCACATTTTTCTCGGTAATGTTTAGCATTCTTATAATCCATAATATTCATCCTACAACATTTTTCTTTAACAAGATACCTCATTGAATTTTGAACATTTAATGTTCTTCTTGGTCATTAACTCCCATGGTTAACTCTCCTTTCTGTACATCAATCATAGCAAGTCCGGTAGAAAGAAAAGGTCTTCCCAAAATAATAGAAATTTCTTTATCTTCTTCCATATCGACCACAATGAAATCCACAGGGAAGATAAATTTATCCACCTTAACAATTACATCTTCTATAACCCCTTTATGATAAGTAATATATCGACCAACTAACTGAAGGGTTACAATGGTGGGAGGAATTCTATCCTAAGTCTAACTTTCAAAAAATTGATAAAGGCATGAAATTAATGCTAGCTTCCAAATTGCATAAGGCTTTTCCATAAAATATTTCTCTAATCACATAGGGTATTGTGAAGCTATCGGGGCCTTTAAGCTTTTGAGGAAGTTTCTTTTGAATTATTGCACTAAACTCTTCACTCAGTGCAACAGTCTCATAAGTTTCAAACTTCCTCTTCTTATTTTATATATATTTCATAAATTTGACATAACTCAGCATTTGTTCCAAAGCTTCCACAAAAGAAAGATTGATTGTAAACTTCTTAAATATCTCAAAATTTTTTGAAAATTATTGATCAAGCTTTTGATGTCTCAGTCTTTGAGGAAAAGAAAGCGGTGGTCTTTCTAAATCATTTTTAGTTGGAGAGATAGATCCTTTTGAGTCTTTAAAATTGTTTTCTTTAGGTTCTTCAATCTCTATCTCAAATTCAATCTCTTTTTGACTTCCAACCTTTAATTCCTTTCCACTCCTAAGTTGAACATCTGTAACTTGTTCTTGTTTCATTCCATTCCTTTATTTTTAGGATTTACTTCAACATTACTAGTAAGTGTTCCCTGAGGTCTATTGTTAAGTGCACTAGCAATTTGTCTCAGATGATTCTCAATATTTCTTATTGCAGTACTTTGACTTTGCATCAGATTACCCATTTGCAGAAGTACTTCTTCTATAGACAACTTTTTTCCTTAACTTATTGGTTATTAAGGCCAAGAGGATAAGAAGGTTGATTGTTAGAATTACCTTGATTGTTCCAGTTTCTTATTGGGTTCAATTGATTGTTTCCCCATTAAAGATTTCCACCACCAGAAATATTCCAGTTAAAATTAGGGTGGTTTTTCCACCTGAGTTATAAAAGTTCAAATATGGGTTAGAAACTGTATGTAATGTTTGTAATGATTGAGAATCATTGGTTTTTCCTATAAACTTTCTTTACTTGATTGAGGTATTTGAAACAAATTCATAAAACAATTATCTAACTTCTTAGATAATGCAACAACTTGAGCTACTAGGATGGTAAAATCATCATTATCATGAATACTAGCCACTCTTTTTTGATTTACCCTTTCTGAGGCCTATTGAAAATTATTTATGGTCATTTCTTTAATTAATATATGAGCTTCATCAGATGATTTTGACATTAAAGATCCTCCAACAACAACATCAATTATAGATGTAAGGGATCCTATTAACCTATTCTAAAATATTTGAATAATTAACTAGTCAGGTAAAGCATGATGTTGAGACTTTCTTAGCAGTTCCATAAATCAGTGTCAAGCCTCATAAATTGACTCCCTTTCAAATTGAATAAAAGAATTAATATCATTTCTAAGCTTAACTGTTTTTGAAGGAGGAAAATATTTAGCCAGAAATTTTTGCGTTATTTCTCCCCAAGCTTTAATAGATCCAAGCGCTAATGAGTTTAACCACATCTTAGTCTTTTCTCTTAAAGAAAAAGGAAAAAAGTCTAAGTTTAATCACATCGTTTGATACATCATCATATTTGAATGTCGCAAAAAGTTCTAAAAAACTTGCAAGATGTAAATTAGGATCGTCGGTTGGTATTCTCTCAAACTAATTATTTTGCACCATTTTTATTATTACAAGTTTAAGTTAAAATGAGTTAGCTCCTACAACAAGGATTTGAATACTTAAATGAATTTAATCTGTCGTAGGGTTTGCATAATCACTTAAAAGACTTTGTAAATTTTGATGTTCATTTCATTAGTAAAAGTTTCAATGTAATTTTGTGATGTGTTTGACATTTCTTAAAAGTTGTGAAGTTGTTTTTGCTTTCTAATTCTTCTTATGCTTCGTTCTAATTTAGAATCGTAGGGTACTAAACCTTCAGATACTGAACTTTGCACACAAAAAGTGAAATTTAGAAAATAAATACTAAAAAAATTCAAATAAAATAAAATTATATTTTTCTTTTTTTGATTTTTGCAATTTTTTTTATTTTTTGATTTTTTAATTTTCAAAATTTTGTAATTTTTTTTTGTAAATTTATAGCAAGTAAAAACTAAAATTTTTAGTAATTAAAAATAAAGTTTCAAAAAAAATAATTCAAAAAAAGATATTTCCTTTAAAGTTTCGTTTTGCGGTTCAATCCTAGACAACGACGCCAAAAACTTGACTCTCATAATTACACAGATATTTATGTTCCTTAGTATGCAAAAAACTTGACCTAAATTATATTTAGCGGCTAGTGAGAACAAATGTAATATAATAAAAATTAAAGAAATAGTTTTCTCACTAGGGGTATTATACAAGTACACATATCATTTCAAGTAATATAGAGTTTTCTTTAAAATCCCCAACATCGATCCCACAAGGAAGCCAAAAATAAGAAAATAATGAAATGAAATACTGAAATTTTGACTTTAAGAAAACTTTACTTAAGATTACAACTACCTGAAGATGAAAAATTAAGTTTACTAAATTCTAAAACATGCAAGTAAAAGTGAATGTAATGCTTAGACAATATATAAAAATGGACTTTCTCCTTGACAATAATTCATACTTAGTATAAGATTTCAAAATTGTTTAGAAACTTAAGTGTGGCATTGTGATAAATGGGAGCATACATATTTTTAAATTTCTTTTGAATTGTGCAAAGAACATTGATTAATCTAAAATTAGTGTCGGCATGTATAGTAGTGTTGGATAGGTTCTAGTCTCTCACTTTTAGATTTTCCGTTGTGCCCTCTCTGTAGGGTCTATCGGTGACCCTTAGTTTCTATCTCTAGACCAAATTGATACAAGAATCTAGCCTGTTTCTCTAGAAACATCAATTCTACGCCCATCAAATCTTATCTTATTATCTATTTGCACCCTCCTTCAGACGATCACAACTACTTTCCAAGATAGAATGTGATACTTACAAGTCAAGAAATCTTTGCCCTTTCGGGTTTATAAGTTCGTCAACATGTGAAAAACATGTTTTAGTTCGTTAACATGTTTTAATTTACACTTATGAAGTCTAAGGGCTCTTAGAAAAACTTGAGTGCCAAAGTAAGTCGAGGAAGCTTGAAAGATTGGGAGAGGAGCTCAAAAAGTAACTACAAAAGGATTTCACAAAATTGGCTTTATTTATAGAGTATGTACAAAAGTTGAACTGCCATAAAGAAGTTGACATCACTCACTACAAAAAGGAAGTTAAATCAAATAAACAAATTGAGACAAATAATTTTTAAAAAAACTTTGTATTTTTTGAATAAAATAAATTTACATTCGCCACTTGACAACTAAAGAAATTTTTTCACAAAATTATCGGTAGCCACTATAGCCGAGACAAACCCTCACTAAAGCAGTTGCTTATAAAATTGTTCTCCCCATAGTCAAAACCTATATGTTCTACCTATTTCATCCTAAACTCAGACGACTGAAGACTCCTCCCAGATATCTAGAAGCTCTGTCTGGAGAGATGTGACTTCTTCCGAGAGGTTCGCCTCTTGAGCATGCATGGAACCACCTCCTTCTCCAACTTTTCCATCTAATGATTCTGATCCGCTCGCAGGTGCATCTACTTAACATAGAGAAATCCGACAAACTAGAGAAATGAATCCCCTATCTCACAAAGCTGACACCTCTACTAACTAGAAGGTTCTAACCTTGCAGCTCACTCCACTTGGACTTCCCTTGGAATGCTTGAGCAGTTGCCCTCAACCTCGGCCTAACATGAGGGGCCCTCTATGGAACCATGGTTCACTGCAACCTTACGACCACACCTGCACCCATCATCACTAAAAAAGAGTCGATGATCACCATTATGGTGATCAAATTATCTGCATTACAAAATAATATACAGTAAGATTCAGAAAAAGCAAATTCATCCAACAAGCATCCTCCATACGCAAGATTCTTTCTCACTCCAAAGCAGTAAAAGTGAATCTCTCCTCAACAGTCATCGACCTTTCAGTTGACAGAGGAAGGTCGGTGACCCCCTGTGTGTTGGGCTACATTGTAGCATCAGGAGCTTCTCACACGGTTCTCCTATCAGTTTCTATGCTCCTAGATTTGGAGTACAAATTGGTGTTGAATAACCCACCACTTGTTTCTTCAAAAAGCAACTCTCTTTCACCAAAGGAGCCCCTTTCAGGTGGCTCTCCCCCTTATGTGTACCCTCTTGTGGGTGGTGTTTCTCTGACCACAGCTACTCACTAAGTCATCCAAGGGGCGAGTCTGAGGATCCTACTTGATCCTTCAAGTTAGATTTAAGCCTCTTCCTCACCACCAACTTCTGCCTCTTTTTTCTCTCCTTTAGGGAGCTAGTCCCTCATTTCAAACCTTCAAAATCCATCTGATTAGCGGTTTTTTCAAACTTACCAGCCTGGGTAATGGTTCATTAGCCATCCTGATGACAATAACTCAAATAGTCTATGCAAAAAAATCAATGGAAGATTGGAAGGAATGCACCCCTCACTCCGTATTTATAGAAATTGATGACAAGGAATTCAAGTAGAGCT
>NEWO01000380.1:206326-232976 GCA_003013225.1 Phalaenopsis aphrodite
ATTTTTTTTTCAATTTTTTTCTGTGGTTTTTTTTATATATTTTTACTTCAAATAAAATTTAATTGATATGCTATAAAATAGTTAATTATTTTAAAAATTCCCAAAATTATTATAAAAAATAAATTTATTATTAAAAAAAATAAAAAAATTAGCTAAACAAACATATTTTTCATATAAAAAATATAAATTGACCCCAAACAAACCCTGAAATTGAACAAACATGACATAACTAAATCTTCACTACAAGGAAACAAAACTTTTCCATTTTAGTCTGACTGTCATGACGTCGGAACGTCCAAATAGCCACTTCGTCTCCCTCTTTTAAGCCACTAAAAACTCGCAGCAGCTCCATCTCATTTCCCTCAAGGAAAGTGGAATACTCTCTACCAACCAATATATTTAGCTGCAGCTCCACCATCCACCCACCTTGAACATACACCGATACATTCAGCCCTTCTTCCATTCCACTAGAACTCGCGACGGAACTCGCTTCCTCATCTCTTTTACGCTTTCCCTTCCCTTTTTCATCAACGGTTCTATGATGTTTTGCCTTTTCGGCCTCTTCTAAGGTGAGGTAAGGTACAAGGTAGACCTTAACATAATCCTTGTCCAGAAATAAGCGGGTATGTGGCTCTGAAAGGTCTGAATCTTTTATTGTTTTCATCATCAAACGCCTGAGTCCGTATCCATGATTTACATCAAGCACTTTACGAGCCCAGATTGGTAACTCATCAACATCCATTGTTGTCTTTTTAGTCTCTTTCAACATGCATCAGGGTTATGCACTTATATATAATTGAGAGGAAGTAAGCTTCATAGGGATAGATTAGGAAAACCATAATTATTTTCTAAATTAATTCGTTTAAATTCATAGAACTTAATGTGGATAAGAAAATTAATGAAATTTCTATTTTTATTAAGATATTGTAGACAATATGTGCTGTCAATCCAAAAATTCAATAAAGGCAGTAGCTATGCTACAAATGATTTCCTAAGAAAAATTTGTAAGTTATATGAAAGCTTGTCTAAGTAAATAGAAAATATTCAGTGAAATCATATTGTTGATCTATCTTACCAATTAAACACCATTTCTGACCAATTCTGTGGAGTCCAGTGATAGGACAAGTTCTATCTTACCAATTAAACGCCGTTTGTATATATATACCCTAATTATGGCTAAGTGCTTTTCAAAACAACTTTTTAAATAGTGATAGATCAAAATTAAGAATTATGACCTGAATGTTATATATTAGTCTAGTAATGCTTATGTGGTTACTAAAGCTTCATGTATAGAATCCACTAGTGTGGTTGCTTATATATTTATACACCTAACAAGGCTTTAGTTTGAGTGATGGGGAGATTGGAGTTGAGAATTATTTGTTCAGTTAATGTGGATACAGGAGGACTTTCAAAGACGATTGTTTAAGCTTTTTATATAAGAGAATTTACGAGGCTCTCAAAGCAATTGATAAGTATATAAGATTAGTTCGATAGAGTCAATTAAGAATGAGAGTTTAACTACAGTGGATGTCTAAGGTTTATTGCTTGTTGACGTCAATATTTAGGCTTTACTAATGACAATTTAATGAGAAAGATATTATGTAAAAATCATTACTATAGGTATATATAGTAGAAAGTGAGTATACAAGAACAATTGGTAAAAAGGAAGAAAATGAGCTAAGGTAACAGGGAGGCAACCAAACACAAGTGGCGGGTGCCTCTGCACATGAAACATCACCATTCCTGCAAAAGTTCAGAAAATGTGATTTCCCGGTGCTTGAAGACAAGCACCATGACACCAACATATAGCACCTTCCTGTTTTATATACCATTGCCATCGGGCATGTTGTCCTTATTTGATGATATGAAGCTACAAAACACAACAATACCCTAGTGCCATAAAGCCAGTGCCACTGAAACCCCACTTTCATAGGTTGATTTTAGTGCTTCTTTTGACAAATTAACTGAAAATGGAGAAAAATTTGGAAAATTAACAAACATTTGGGAGAGGTCCTACTTAGAAAGTGCATCAAAAGTGTCTAGTGTATATGAGCATTTTATTTTCATAATTGTGAGGTTAAATAAAAAATTCATTTCATTATGAAAGGAAGGATTCTTGTGGAGCAAAAGAGGAAATTCATCGGCTTTGATCATTTATTCTTTTATGTAAACTTTATAATTTTTCAATGAATTTTGTTTTTTTTCTTCACATATGCCTAGAAATTAATCTTTTCACTCTCTTGAATAAATTTCTTTAAATCTAGAAACATCCATGTTCGATTTTGGTGGAAATTCTTCAGGTGCATGTTTGAATATCCATCATATATCTAAGAAGATTTCTATCGAAATGGTCAGATCCGTCAGTCAAAAAATAATATACTCTCTCAAAGAATAGAAAAAATACCCTGAAATGGATCTGATCACTTCGATGAGGAAAACCTTTAAGAGTTATTGGTCTGCAGAACCAATGTGTTTTCTCCTAATTTATGGGTGTAAGATATAATTCTGTTTTTGTATGGTCTAATATCATTACGAGGGTAATTCATCATAGTAATTACATCTCAAGAGTTAAAGCTCCTGAGAAAACTTTGGATTAAAATATTGGCTTACACCATGCATGATTAAATGGTAAGTGTTTATGTGATCAATGTTTAAGGACTTAGGTTGATAAACTCAGTATTTTATAAATAACTGTGCAGGACTTATAGTGTTGGGACTTACAGTTCATTGACAATGTGTCATAAAAAGGTTCAAGAATGTGGTGGCAAACTCTTAAAGAAAGCACACTACAAGAAATTAGTTCATTACTAACAGTCAAATACCATCAGTAATAATAAATAAATTGTTGGTAATATATTTATCGATGGCTTAGCCATGAAAAAGTTTATGTAGCAAAAATGTCTATATGTATTAAATTACCGACGGATTTAACAATGATTTACATTAACTGATTGTTAATCAATGTATCATAACCATTGCTATAGATTAAAAAACATGCCATATTTAACCATTACTTGACCATAAGTCATATAAACAAAGAAAAAGACCGTAGGAAAAGTGTTGCAGTTTCATCAAAAAAATTTTGTGGTTTTACTAGTAAACTGTCCGCAAATTTTTGGTTAATCGTAGAAATTTATCGACGGCTTTGTCCATAGAAAAAGTGCATCGATTTACCCAGATTTCTCTTGTTCAATAGATCATAAAAAAAACTATCACTTTAATCGATAAAACCATTATAAAATGGTCGGTAAGCCATCAAAATTCTATACCATCCAAAGAGAATATATAAAATCATCTTCTAACACTACAATCTACACACCTGCAATAGTAACAGATCAATCAAAACACAACACAACACAACATAGTAACAAAACTAATGAACACATAAGACATACACATAAATAAAAGAAAAATAATTGAATTAAAATAGAAAAAATGTAAAACAGTATAATAAAATTAATGTTCACTAATAATAAATTCTAAAATACACAACAAAAAAAAATGACCCCCCACTAATCCTCCACATCATCTCGTGTCCTCTCTACATAGTCATTATCCCCATCCTCATCTTTCACTCACTCCTTCCATTTCTGCAATTCTGAGTGTAGCACCAATTTGATCTCAACCCCATCACTGATCTTAGGGTGGCTACTTGGGCAGCAACCACAACATCGCAGCCTCTCCCTCTCCCTCTTGCCTTTATTCTCCCCTCCTCTGTCATGGCAACTTTAGTACCCCAGCGAACCCAGCTCAGGAGGCCCAAGCTCCATTGAATCTAGCTCCAGTGCATCACTCACTCTGACACTCAAAGGTAAGGTTAGATACTCTTAATACACATTTACAAGAGAATGTACCTTAGTTTATGCATTTTTCTTTTGATATCCTTCTTGTGGATATATCTAAGGTACAAACGCCTTAGATATCTCGGGTCTAATTTTCTAGGTGATGGTGATGTAGAATAGGATGTTGTTAGTAGAATTCAATTTGGTTGGTTAAAGTGGAGGAATGACAAGTAGAGCATGTGCATCAAATTCACCAATCTAAAATTAGCTTGCCAGAAGGAAAATAACACCTACAAAGAATTAACACACTGGTGGACTCAATAGTCAGACATTTGATGATAAGATTTCTAGATGCTTTCTCCAGCTACAACCAAATCAAGATACAATAAGATTCAAGAAAGTAAAAAACTTTGAATGGTCAACCAACTGTGAATATGCATTCGCAAAGTGAAAGGATTCCTTAGTATCTCCACCAATATTACAAACTTTGGAGCCAAATAAAGTGCTCTCCTTGTACTTGGGAGTTAGTCATAAGGCCTTGAGTTCTAAGCTCGTTTAGGAATAGTTAGGGAAGTTGTTTCTGGTTTACTAAACTAGCAAGGTCCTATCAGATGCCGAAATTCGGTACCAAATTATGGAAAAGCTATTTTTTTCTTAGATTACGTTAGCTTGCAGGCTTTAACCATACTTCAAAATGCATCCCATTTGAGTAATCACTAACTATCCATTGGAGTTTTTTCTGAATCAATCAGAGCACCCTAGTCAACTCCTTAAATAGGTGATGGAGCTAACTTAGTTTAAAACCTCCTACATCCTTCAGATGACTAGCAAGTGGTGGTGGATTTCGTAGCTTAGTTTTGAGAACCATGCTTGAAAAATGAAGGAAAAAATGCCATTCAAATGGTATGCACCATGTACGTTGATGGAATATCTAATTACACATGAGTAGGAATAAGATTGGATTTGAGCAGCCCAACCGGAGATCACATTTAACATTCAGTGGCCTTTGAGTTTGAAGTTAGTAATAAATAGGTTCCAAATTAAGCTCCAAGGGTTGGGTTGTGCCTAACATACAATATGGGCACATGACACCTGTGTGTGAAATTGGACTCTCAGCTGGGGGTAAATTAGGTGAATGAAGAATTTGAATCAAGAGATGTGATAATGACAAAATCCTCAATAAAGACAAAGCTTAAATTAGGATGTTTGTTAATTTCATTATAAAACACATCACCATGGAGGACAACCAGATGGCTGATCTCAATTTTACGTGGGGATGGAATGCCTTAGAAGTTATTACAACATTAAATAACTCAAAGTGATGGAGGTAGATACTAGATGAGTATGAGTTTTCATGGACACATACATCTATTTTTAATTGGAAAAATGGTTGAAGAGAGCATTGTTGTAAGGAAGTTAAAATGCAAAGCCACCTAATATCAATAGACTGAAGGAATTTTTTTTTGGAAGTTGTCTACTTCTCTTTATCTAAGGTGCATAGAAGAGAATGAAATGGAAGATCTCTTAAGAGGGATACATTCAAGAGAGTACAAAAGTTACTTTGCAGGGAATAAGCTAATACATAGGGTTTAGCAACAATGTTACTTTTTATCGATACTTTTGTACGATATAGAAGAATTATAGAAAAGGTTCTAGAGGAGATATAAGTACACACCATTAATACACTAGAAGAACCAAAGATTTCATTCTATTGTCACACCAGACCTTCTATTGTCTAGAGAATTGAAATTTACAAGTCATTCCCACCAATGAAGGCCCAACATAAGTTCCTCTTGATCACGGTAGATTATTTCACGGTGGATCAAAGCAAAGAAACTGATGGAGAATTTCTATGTCCACCATAAAACTTAAGAAGACTTTTATGTGAAAAATAAATTACATTATTTGAAGAATAATATACCACATAATGCAGAGGAAATACCACCTTAAAATGGGTATAATCATTCAAAAGATTAAAATCTTCATGGGTCTATGGAACCATGATTTTTTTCTTAACTTATGCATGTGTATAAGGTATAGTTTACTCTAGCTTCTAATTCCATACAATTGAAATCCCTCATAATTAACTGTATCTTCAGATCTTTGATTCTTAAGGAAAATTCTCAATTAATATAATGACCTATGTTATTTAGATTGTAAGATTATACTATCGATTTTGAGATTTCAGAGCTGAAGGAAGGGTCCAATACTTGAGCAATGGAGAAATTAAGTTTGAAGAAATGGAACTTATAGTTTGAAAGGCTCAATCAAAAAGATTTAAGCATCCGAAGAGGAAGGTTTACCCAAATGATTGAATTTTTAGTGATGGTTAAAGAGTTTATTAGTTTTTTTTATGAGATTGAAGAGGATTGATAACAAGTTGAATGCGTTCATGTGAAGCATATCATTTAAATAATAATATACCTCCTCATGAGGAGGAAGTATTACCTTGAAATGGGCATAGGCATTCAAAACATTAATATCATCATAATTCAAAGAACTAAGATTTTCTCCTAAACATTTGGGTACAGATAAGGTATATTTTGTTCTAGATTTTGATTCCATACAAGGGTAAGCCATAGTTAATTACATCTTTAGAGGTTCGAGCCTTAATAAAAATGGTTGATTAATATAATGCCCTATATTATTTAGATTGTACGGTTGAACTATCAATTTTGAGGTTTCAGAGCTGAATGAAGGATCCAATTTTGGAGTTTTGAAGAAATTAAGTTTGAAGTGATGGCAATTAAACTTTTAAAGGCTTAGTTAAAGAGATTTATGCATCTAGGGAGGATGGCTTACCCAATGGATTGAAATTTTAGTGATGGTTGATGAGTTTATTTGTATTTGATGAGATTGAAGAGCATCAATAGAGAGTTAAATGAGTTCATTTGAATTTAGAGATTGAATTTGCTATGATATACTTGACTGTTCAATTAGTAACTTCTAAATTTCATGATGGAGCTGAGCAGAAAGGATTTCTTGATCGAAGTGAAACCTTAATTTTGTAATACACTTAGACTCTATAATGAATCCAAACAGTTAGATTAACCTAGAAATTAGGTATAATGTCCCCGATGCTCGTGTCTTTCCATCGTCGCAGGTGCATTAGTATCCTTTAACAAAAACCAACCTTATAATCATAAATCCTCTTTGAGTTCCATGACCATGAAATGTGGAGCGGTTTCCAGTTTCAAGATGGCTAGAAATGACTTCATTTGTAACCATGGGTTTTTTCATGTTAGAGCATTCTCTATGGTTTCATGATGTACGATTTATTATTTTATATGCCCAAGTTCTTAGTACTAAATATAGTACCTATAAAACAAACCTTGTCTCATATACTAATCTAGGATATGTGGTGATCCTTGGTTCCTCTGTTTAAGTTAGCTAACCTAGGGTTTGGATCAGATCTCCCTAGAGTTAGTGCTATTTTTTTAAGTTTGTAAATAATATAATTTTTGTTTGGAGCTTGATATTTAATTTATAGTGTGTCTTAGCACCAAATTTTTTTATTTAAGGTGAAAATAAGGGTTCTTCTAAGTATAAAATTTTCATTTGATTTTCCAGATTGGTGTTCTTAGTTTTGGTTTGAACTCAAGTTTTGGGGGTCTTATTAAATGTTTATGAGGAGAATGAGTGTTTGAATGGTTCCCCTCCTTTTCTTTTTATTAGGTTTTATTTTTATTTTTATTTATTTATCATGTTAAAATAAATAAACATGAATTACAAATCGCTGTGTATAGATGACTATATATGAATCACTATACATGGAAACACTACACATAATAAAATGAACCATAATTCAGCTTTGATTAGTTTAGGGCAAGAGTAAAGACAAATTTGGTTAATGCATAGCTGAAGTTAGTTTTGATTAGTTAAGGTTAGTAAATGTTAGCTTAAATCAAGTTGAATATGATTTGGGTTTGATTGGTTTCTCTTTGGGTTTGTTTGGAGCTGATTTAGAATTAGGTTGGGTTTAGTTAGACTAAGTTTGAGTTAAGTTGAATATGGGTTGGACCATGGTTTAGATCAAGATTGGGCAAGTGTTGGATCTCTTTTGGACCTAGGTTAGAGATGGGTTGGACTTGACCTAGGCATGGATTGGGTTAAGTTGGCCTGGTCCTACATTAGTCCTTCATTAGGTTGGGCTAGACCTAGGTTGGACATGGATTGGACCTGGGTTGGAATTTGATTAGACTAGGGTTGGAATTGAGTTAAACTTGACATGGGTTAGGTCAAACCTATTGGGTGCTTGTTTGGACCCGAGATGGGTTAGGTTTAACCTCAGTTTCACCTTGGTGAAACCTTGATTGGATCTTGGTTGGACAAGGATTGGACCTCACTTGGACTTAGGCTAGACCTAGGGTGTACCTGGGTTGGCTTAGGTCAGACATAGGTTAGACAGTTGGACTTGGGATGGTAAGTTTGTACCTATGTTAGATCTAGGTTGGACATGGGTTGGACCAAGGTCAGACTTGGGTTGGTCCTAGATTAGATCATGGTTAGATCTAGGCTGAACTCGGTATATATTATGCAAAACTTTGTTGAATCTGTGATTAAGTAGGTCATACATGCATTGGACCTTGTTTATGTTGGGCTGGACCTAGTATGAGTCAGGTTAGACATATGTTTGACCTATGTTGGATCTATATTTTTTGAGCCAATGCACTAAATTGTCGAATCCTCTACAGGAACCAAGGTCGACAAACTTTATTTTTAGTAATAAAAAATAAAGTTTCAAAAAAAAATTTAAAAAAAAAAATTCCCTTAAAAGTTTGATTTTCCAATTGAACCCCGAAAAAGAGGGTTAAAAACTGAACCCAACCGCAAATAACAAAAAAATTAAGGTCCCTAAAAAGCCAAAAAACTGAACCAAAATAAAATTAACAACCAAGGAAAAAAAAAGGAAAAAGAAAAAAAATAAAAAAAAAAGTTTCCCAACGAGGGGAACAAAAAAAGAAAACGAATGCCTCAAGTAATATAGATTTTTCTTTAAAAAACCCAATATTGATCCCACAAGGAAGCCAGAAACAAGAAAACAATGAAATGAAATACATGAATTTTGACTTTAAGAAAACATTACATAAGATTACAACAACTACCTGAAGATGAAAATTAAGTTTACTAAATTCTAAAACATGCAAGTAAAAGTGAATGTAATGATTTAGACAATATATAAAGGGAGACTTTCTCCTTGACAATATTTTATAATTAGTGTAGGATTTCAAAATTATTTAGAAACTTAAAAGTGGTATTATGATAAATAGGAGCATAAATATTTTTAAATTTCTTTCAAATTGTGCAAAAAATATTGACTAATCAAAAGTTGGTGTCGACATGTATAATAGTGCTAGGTAGGTTCTAGTCTCTCACTCGTTGATTACCCTCTGTGCTCTCTCTATAAGACCTTCCAGTGACCCTTAGTTCCAATCTCTAAACCAAATTGATAAAAGAATCTAGCTTGTTACTTTAGAAACATCAACTCTAGGCCCATCAAATCTTATCTTCTTAGTTATTTGCACCCCCATTCAGATGATCACAACTGCTCTTTCCAAGGTAGAATGTGATACGTACAAGTCAAGAAATCTTAGCCCTTTAGAGTCTATAAGTTTATAAATAGGTTTTAACAATACAAGTGACCAATTTGTAAAGTAAATGAAGAACCAAAAAAACATCATCACAATTTTTAGGAATAAAAGATGTTCTAAATAAATTCAAAATCACTTACTTAATTACTTCATATTGTAAAGAGAAAGAAAGAAAACTACTCATGAAGCATGAGGATAACAACACAAAACATATTTATAAAACTCTAATCCAAAGTACAAGACTTAAAGACAAAGATACAATTACTTTTCTAGAATATTCCCCCAAGCACTCCTTTGAAGTTCTCTGACTTCTCTGACTCCAACAACACTTACAAGACTCACAAACTCAAAAAATAATAAAGACTCACAAAGAAAACTTCTCACACAGTTAACTCACTCACACACTATGAGACTCTATAGATCTGACCCCCTTAGCCTCTTGAAATTAATTCATATTTATAGAGCTTTGAAAATGACCAAGTGTTGCTTCAGGTATCTCTTCAAAAATTCAACCTCAGTCAATGAATCTTCTAGAAAATAAATGTAGCACCTAGGCGCCCAACTATCGTGCCTAAGCGCCAACCAATTTCTGCACCTTGCGCCTAGGCACGAGGTCGACCAGTTTGGTTGTTTTCTTCAATTCAGTCAATTTAACTCCTTTTTGATGTATTTTTGCTTTTTTTTACTCTTAAACTTTTTTTCTTACACCTGCAACAAAAAACATAAAAATACCCTTCATTAAAGCATAATATCCTCAAAATTTGAGTATAAAATGTACATAAGAAACATGTAATTTTAAGTTGGATCATTGGGCTAGCCTCAGTAGAAAACAATGATCATTGTGAGGGGGGAGTAATTACTAGTCATGGTTTAGCAATCATCACCCTCGGATCCTTCTCGGCCACCTTGGCAGTAGCCTCCACCCTCTGCTTCACTTCCTAAACATTAGAGGTTTCCCATGACCCATCGGTCATTGCTCTAAACTTCTTAGTTGATAGGACTTTATTCCACACATCAACATCTCAATATCGATGCAGCGATAGCTCTTGGTTCTCAGTCATGTACAAATGCTCACATATTGACTTAAGCAAAGCATTTACCTATTGTGAGGAGCATGTGATTGGTTGGACACAAACCCCCATCCTACCAGATCCTCCATGTTACATTTAAGCCTTTTCCTCACCAACACTTTCTGCCTCTTTTCCCTCTTCGTTCGGGAGCTAGTCCCTCACTTTAGACCTTCAAAAGCCATCTAATTAGCGGTTTTTTCAAACTTGCCAACCTAGGTAATGGTTCAATAGGCATCTTGATGACCTCAACTCAGTATATTATGCGAAAAAATCAACGGAAGAAGGGAAGGAGTGCACCCCTCACTCCGTATTTATAGAAATCGAGGACATGGAATTCAAGTGGAGTTGAATTATTGCATTATTAAGTAATCATAAATACTGTTTACCCTTTTGTAAGAAAGCTTTCTTGCTTTTATCGCAACATAATAGTCAAAAAGCAAGAGAATCAGGGAACTAAATATGCATATCATAAAGATGTCAACACAAATCTTGAGGAGATCAAACATGTCAAAACAAGCGTGGTTAAAGAGCACCCGCCAAGAATTTTAATACATAGCAAGTGAGCCCGAAACATCCATCAACCCAGTTTCCTCCGAGCGAGATCCAATGTCAATCAACAAATCACAAAAGTCGATCGGTCAATGAGAGAAAATATTAAAATTTAAATACAACTGTGTAGAATTTGAAATGTTAACAATTATTAGATAAAAAAAATGAACACAATAATAATAATTTTTAAGAAAAAAAATTATCTTTTCTATTTATTTATGTAAAATGTGGAGGCTCGCAATATTAACACAAAAAATTACAAGAATATTAATTCATTTGCAAAACTAAATCTCTAATACACAAATTCTAGCTTTTCAAATTATACTCAAAATATGTAGGACCATTTAACATTAACATTTTTCTTTAATGTTCTGCCATAATAGACGCATAAACATTTAAAGGTCAAGCAGTGTTAAGTGATAAGGTGATGCTCTATCAATTAGGGCTGTCAAAAAAGCTCGTTGTTCGCGAACAGTTCGTGTTCGGTTCGTCAATAAGTTTGTATTCGATTTGTTCGATAAGTAGACGAGACGAACATGAACAAATTTTTTTCGTTCGGTTAGTTAAATGAACCAAATACGAACAGTGATGCGTTCGTTCGTGTTCGAATCGTTATTGTTTGAAATATAAAATAATTTAAAATAATTATATATATAAAATTTATGATATTCAAAAAATTAAATTTTATAAATTATAATATATAAGAAAATAATAATAATAATAGTATAATAATATACTATATTAGTAATATACTGATATATATATTATATGTTTATACAATATAAGTTATATAATTAATTTATATATATATTAATATTAAGGATGTCAAACTGGCTTGTTGTTCGCGAACAGCTCGTGTTCGACTCGTGTTCGACTCATTCGTTAAGAAACGAACACGAACAGTGACTTCACGAACAATTTCAAACACGAGCTTCTTTCAAACAAACTAAATTTCAAACGAACCGAACACGAACACAAGCTCTCTTCGTTCGTGTTCGGTTCGTTTACACCTCTAGTGATAAGGTGATGCTCTGTCAATCATCAAAAGATTTCCTTAGAGACAGTGTGGTCACACTTTCATTTTTTCTCAATTTTTTTCAATGTTGTTGTTTTTTTAATATCTTTACATGAAATAAAATTTAATTGAAATTGTTCTAATACAGTTAATTATTTTTTAAAATTAATAAAACTATTATAACAAATAAATTTATTCATTAAAATAAAAAATTAAAAAAATAAAAAATTAATTAAAGAAATATATTATCTTTCAAATAAAAATATATATATTGGTCCCAAACAAATGACATAACTACAACTTCACTACAAGGAAGCAAATCTTTCCCTCTTTATTCTGACCATGGGGACGTCGGAACATCCAAATAACCACACTGTCACATGCTTTTAAGCCACTAAAAACTCGCAACAGCTCCATCTCAGTTCCCTGAATGTAACTCTCACGGTCTCTACCAACGAATAATTTTAGCTGCAACTCCACCATCCATCCACCTTGGACGTACACCGATACATTCAGCCCTTCTTCCATTCCACTAGCACTTGAGGATGAACTCTCTATCTCACCTGTTTTACTCTTTCCCTTTTCTTTTTCATTAATGGTTCTGTGATGTTTTGCTTTTGCGGCCTCCTCTGTGGTGAGGTAAGAATCAATGTAGAACTCACGATTCTCCTTGTCCAGCAATATGCCGTTTTGTTGTTCTGAAAGGTCTGATTCTTCTATTATTTTCAGCATCAAACGCTGGATTTCGAATGCATTGTTTACTTTAAGCACATGTTGAGCCCAAAATGGTAACTCATTAATCTCCATAGTTGTGTTTTTAGTCTCTTTCAACAAGCATTAAGGTTATGCACTTATATATAGTTGAGAAGGAAGTAATCCTCATAGGGATAAATTAGGAAAATGATAATTGTTTTCTAAATTAATTCATTTAAATTCATAGAACTAATGTGCAGGGAATATGTAGCAATATTGAGATATGGATAAGAAAGTCTATTAAATGAGCCTTCATGGACAATAGTTTACTTAGATGGGAATATTAAGTTTTAGAAGTTAATAAAATTAATGTGGATAAGAAAATTAATGAAATTCCTATTTTTGTTAAGTTATTGTAGACAATATGTGCTGTCAATCCAAAAATTCAATAAAGGCAGTAGCTATGCTACAAATGATTTCCTAAGAAAAAATTCTAAGTTATATGAAAGCTTGTCCAAGTAAATAAAAAATATTCAGTGAAATCATATTATTGATCTATCTTACCAATTAAACTCCATTTCTAACCAATTATGTGGAGCATCTAGAAATTGGACTGAACCAGTGATAGGACAAGTGCATTGTTGATATGGCGAATGTAAAATCTCTTGAAGAAACAATGAGGGAAAGAGCCCCCACTAATAACAGGTTTATTATTATTATTAAATGGACTTATAAATTTTGGCTGTTCCAAGCCCGATCGTATATACTTATCATAATTATTGCTAAATGCTTTTCAAATAAGCTTTTTAAAATGGTAAGATATCAAAATAAAGATTTGTAACCTCAATGTTATATATTAGTCTTGTAATGATAATGTGGTTACTAACGCTTTAAGTATAGAGTCCACTAGTGTGGTTGCTTGTATATTTACACCTAACAAGGCTTTAATTTGAGTGGTGGGGAGATTGGAGTAGAGAAATATTATTTCAGTTAATGTGGATACAACAGTACATTCAAAGTTGATTTTTTAAGCTTTTTATATAAGAGAAATTACTAGGCTCTCAATTCAAATGATAATTATGTAAGATTAGTCTGATAGATTCAACTAAGAATGAGAGTTTAGCCACAGTTGATGTCTAAGGAAGATTGGTTGTTGACGTCAATATTAAGTTTTACTAATGGTGATCTAATGAGAAAGATATTATATCAAAATCATTATTGTAGATATTTATAAACTTTCTAACAAAAAGAATGTTGCATCCCAATTTAAAGATGATGTTTTGGTGACATGGTTTGAAGCTTCTTTTTTCTGAAGATGAGAGACCTGTTAAATGATAAAGTTGAGCATCATTGACCTAGTTGTTTATTGAAGCCTATGTCCATTTCTGATTGGATTTGAAATGGGGTCAAAAAGTATTTTTCTATTGGTTTACTCAAATCTAAATAAGGGCATGATATAACATAAGTTTTCATTAATCAACATACAGAGTAAATAAAGTATATTCAAGATGCAGATAGTTTTAATTTATACCTGAGCATAAGAGTATATGCATAAGTTAATCAAAATGTATGGGCTACAAAGTCCAGTTACTAATATTTTTTATGTGCTTAAAAATTTACGTCTAGATAATAGTGAGAAAAAGGAAGAAAATAAGTGTATAGGAACAATTGAAGAAAAGAGAAGAAAATGAATTAAGGTAGCCAAAAAGCACCCAAACACAAATGGAAGGTGACTCTACACATGAAACATCCCCCATTACTGCATAAATTAAGAGAAGATGGTATCCTGGTGCTTGAGGACAACCACCATGACACCCACATATAGCACCATTCTGTTACATATACCATTGCCACCGGGCATGTTGTCATTATTTGACGATATGAAGCCATAAAACACAACGTTGCATGCCAACACCACAGTGTTTTTTCTAGCAACCTAGTGCCATTAAGCCAGTGCCACCAAGTCCCCCACTTACGTAGGTTGATTTTAGTGCTTCATTTGCCAGTTTCACTAAAGGTTGAGATAAATTTGGAAAATTAACAAACATTGGGGAGAAGTCCTTATTAGAGAAAGTTCATAGAAAGTGTCAATGTATGTGAGAGTTTTATTTTCATTATTGTTAGGTTAAATAAAAAATTTATTTCATTATTGAAGGAAGGATTGTTGTGGAGCAAAAGAAGATATTCATCAGGTTTAAAAGTTTATTCATTTATTTATACTTTATTATTCTTTCAATGAATTTTGCTTTGTTTTCTTCACATATGTCTAGGAATTAATCTTTTCACTCCCTTGAAATAGAATTCCTTAAATCTAGAAAGATTCAGGTTTCCTTTTGATGGAAATTTTTTTTGGGTGCAGGTTTGAATATCCATCATATATCTCGGAATATTTCTATCTAAAAGATCAGATGCGTCAATAAAAAAATAATATACTATATCAAAGCATAGAAAGAATACCTTAAATGGATCTGATCACTCTAATGAGAAAAACCTTCAAGAGTTATGTGTCACTGGAACCATTTTTTTTTTCCTAATATTTGGGTGTAAGATAATATTTACTTTCTTGTATGGTCTAGTATCCTTACGAGAGGATTTCATCATAGTTAATTACATCTTTGCAGTTATAACTCCTAAGAATACTCTATATTAAAGTGTTGGCCTACACCATGCATGATTATATGGTAAGTGTTTCCGTGATCAATGTTTTAAAACTTGGATTGAGAGACTAAGTATATTGTAAATAATTGTGTTGAATTAAAGTGTTGGGATTTACAATTCAATGAAATTGTGTCGTGTAAAGGCTTGAAAATGTGGTAGCTAACCTTGAATGAAAGCACATTACAGGAATTTATTTTATTACTGTGGTTCAAATACTGTCGGTAATAATGAATAAACCATTTGTAATATATTTTTTGATGGTTTAACTATGATAAAGTTCACATAGCAAAAATGCTTATGGATATATGATTTATCAATAGATTTAACGATGGTTTACGTCGACCAATGGTTAACTGACATTTCATAACCATTATTATAGATTCAAAAAAATGTCAGGTTTAACAGTAGCTTGACCATTGGTTATATAACCAATGAAAACATTCCTAGAAAAGTGTTAAAGTTCCATAAAAAACGTGTCACGGTTCTATCAGTAAAGTGTCGCTAAATCGTGAGTTAACCGTGGGATTTTATTGACAGCTTTGTCGAAAGCAAATGTGTAGCACTTTGCCCAGATGCCTCTTCTTTAGTTGACCATAAAAAAACTTTCTCTTAATTGAAAAATTGTCGTCAAAACATCCATAAACCGTCAAAAACCTATACCATAAAAAAAGCCCTTTTTCAACACTACAAGCTACACATTTGCAATCATAATAAAGCAATCAAAACACAGCAATACAAAGTAACAAAACTAATTAATGCCCTTCTTCTTCCCGCAGACAACAACCCTCTAGAGATCACACTTAGAAAAATTATGAGATGTGTCCAACCACATGCCGACTACTAAATTGGGCTCTCCATGGGCCGTAAGAAGCTCTCCTTAAAAACATATGATTAATGAAAGTGAGAGACTAAATAAAATTTTATATTTATTTGAATTTTATATGTGTTAAGCTCGTCAACTTCCTGGGTTGCTTGCAATCAGTTGTCTAACCAGGGTTGATCCGACTGTCTTCTATGGGTGCGCTTGTGTAACTCTACAACTGTTAGCTGTCATACTTTCTCCAGGATTTTTCAGTGTAAAGAATTAGTTAGCATACATTTACTGTATATTATGAACATATAAAAAAAAATATAATTCTTACCAACCTCCTCTTGTACTCTATATGTGGGAGGGCTCCACCAGTGTGCTTTAAGGCCTTCATGCTCCCATAGTCAGAGCAGAAATTCAGCTTTCCCTACTACCTCTTCCTCTAATACTCAGGAGAGTCCCAAACCTTGGGCAGTGCAACAAACACATCCTCACTAAGCCACAAAAGGCTCTCAAGTGTCTGGTATATATCACCGAACTAGTCTCGCATACGACCGCTTCTTTGTGCTTAAAGTTCCCACATATGTGTGTCTCCTCCTAGGAGAGCAGGACCATTATATCTGTAAATTAAATTAGAAATTTATAGATTAAAAAAATTAAATAAATAAATAAATGTAATTATTTTTTTGGTTTACCTTAAACTCACCAAACCATAAATCCTAAACTATGATCTGGATCTCCTTCCAGGATAAGTATGGATGATTGTACTTGCACCAAGTTATCTCTTTGATGGAATGGATGGTCTGTTTAGGGGGCTAATTCTAAAAATAACATGTAATTAATTCTCTATTATGTTAAAAAATACAACGAAGAATTATGAGCATAAAAAATAAAACTTACATGTTCCTCACTGCCCTGAGCTGATGACGGTTGCTTGTGCCGCATGAACTCAATGATGCATCAATAATAGCCAATGAAGATGGTGGTGGTTGTTTCATGGTCATGACTAGTGTCTATAGTGGTGTTGTGGCCTCCAGTGTTGATGATTGTGGTGCTGTGGCTAGTGGCACTGCTGGTTTTTGGGCTAGCGATACCGATGTCATGACCGGTAGAGGAATTAGTGTGGTAGCTGAGACTAGAGGTGGTGCCAGTGTGGTGGCTTCTGTACCACCACATCCATAGCCTTTTCGGCTTACTAACTTCTGCAAGCCAACACGTCCCCCGATGGGGGGCATACCACCCCTTCCTCCAGAAGTCATTTGTGAGCAGTAGATAAATTTAATTATTACATCTACATAATACTAAAAATGAAAGTAAAACAACATTTAGTAAAAAGGAAGAACAACACTAAATTTCATGCGTACCATTTACAGACTACTACAACTAAAAACAAAGCTATGCAATAAATGAAAGAGAAAATTGTAAAATGCACTCTACAAACTACTGAAACTGAAAACACAAAAGTACAAAGTAAGAAAATAATAATTGAAAGGGAGCCTTATGCGATTTAACATTTGTCGACATATTAACATAAATGTGATATTAAACAATATGATCTTGATCCGATCAAAGGTAGGTTCAAAAGAAATTTGATCCAAATTTAATTTTAAAGCAATTATTTTTTTAAGAAATCTAAATTTACTATATAAAATTATTAGTTGGTTTTAATGAATGTGTCTCACAAGCTTCATCCTTTCTATATTAAGTAAATCACACTTCATACTTCTTTTGATAAATCCTAGATTTAAAGAAAAACGGAGTGAAAACATGATTTAAGAACCTGCAAAATTTACATAGGCATTTTATATCATTTGGTGGGATTTAACTTAAATTCTACATAGACCATGCACCAAACAACCCCTAATTAGACTCTTTCTCTTCGGGATGTTTGGTTGCAAGCAAGATTTTGTTTGAATAATATTAAGGAAATTCTGTAAATCTTGTAAAGTAAGATTTATTAAATCATGAAGGGGTTAAATCATGAAAACTATTTTGTATATTAATAAGTAAATCCTTGTAAATTTGGAAAAGTGTTTGGTGGCTTTAATAAGATTAAATAAATCCCACAAGCTTCAGCTTCTCTACAAAAACAAAAAACCTTTATCCCACTATGTGGGTCGGTTACATGAATCCTTTTCTCAATTGCATCCTATTAAAGTCATATTTTCATTAAATTCTAATAAATTATGATCACTTTTTATATAATATGTCCAAGTCTTTTTAGGTGGTCTATCTCTACCTTTATTAGCATAAGTTGAATCTAAAGCATCTACTCTCCCAACCGGTTCATCAGATGGTTGATGATTAATGAGATAAAACTATCTAAAATGATTCTCTCTAAATTTGTCCGCCACAAGAGCTGCACCAACCCTATTATGAATACATGGATTTTACATTTTTCTTAAGATAAAAACTTTAGTTGGTTAGGTTTAATTTCATTTGAAGTTTAATTTAAATTGACACAAATAATCCATGAAAACACGTTAAGATACCTATAGACACTAATATTGACTTTGTCTAAGAGAAGTGAGCTGGAAAACACATATCACCTTACACGACATCCATCTCATCTTCTTGGTCCAACTTAGGAAAGTCAACCCAGCTAACCTCAGAGCAATTCATCCACCTCAATGGATTTCCACTGAGAGGAAAGCCCTACCATAGCCACCCTCTTCACCATGCTTGGACTCATTATGAGAAAACCATGGGAAATGGTGGGATTGACTATCCTCAGCCAAAATTCTATCCCCTGAGCTCCTTTGAGCTTTTTTGAGCCACCACCCATATTCTTCAGTCCATCGAAAGCTCAACCATGGCCTGTAATGGCTATTTAAAGCCATACCAAACAGCATTACACAAGAGGAGAACTCTACATAGAGCCCCTGAACTCTATTGGACTCAACACAAAATAACTTCATATCCCTTAAGCAATTGAAACCCCATAGCTTTTGCCTCTGGAACCCATTAGAAAACCATAATTTTGCACCCCAAAATCTAGAAAATTTTTGGTTCAACATAAATCCTTCCAAAACCTCAACCTAATTATTCCAAAAGCATCCTTAAGCTATAGGAAGAAGATCTCAATCAAAATTGAGCCACCTTGAGGCCTTCAATCAAAGCCAAGCTAAAAATGATCCATCATTTCATCAAGAACATACATAGGCCCAATTTCATCCTAAATTGGACCAAGGACAAGCTTTGCGAAGACAAGGTGAAAGTTTATGTCAAAATGAATTGAGGCTACACCTCTTGAGACCAAATAAGTGTAAAAAATCCTAAAATTAGCCTTGGTTTGGACCTTTTTGAAAGAAAATATTACACTGTGAATAAATAATAGTGTGGATGTGTTCTTCTAAGCACGATGAAGCTTTAGGAACAAAATCATGAAATTTAGCCAAAAATCTGGAGAGATCTTGCAGTCTAAACATGAACAACTATCAGTCTGTGTACCGGAAATGCATGGCCACGATTGCACCAAACCACACATCACTTCATACGAACGTGGCTAAACCGCAGGCCATCTTAGTGCACACATGTGAAGCCCCGCCAATCCAAAGCTACTGTGCGGAGCTTCGAGGAGTGCTAGTATTGAGCTGACGCCTTGTCGGATAAAAAGAAAATTAGGATTTTTCTATTCAATTAAATCCAAAAAATCCCTAAAACCTTTGAAAAATCATAACTTTGTAAAGAAAAATAAAAAAAATAAACCAAAAATATCCTTGAACGCAGCAGAGCAAGGAAAAAAAATTGAAAATTAATAAAATATATTTAATATTTAATTAATAATTACCCTTTGTAGTAATTTAATTATAAAAAATAATTATATATCCAAAAGTAAAAAATTAACAAAGGATATTCCTTCCATCCTTAGAAACATTCCCTGATTTTTCCAATGTTAGAAAAATGCACAAAATGAAATTGACCAATTTTCACCAAATTTTATAATTATTTTCAAAAATAATTATAAAAAATCAGAAATTTTGAAATTAAAATTAAAATTAAAATTGGTTAGGCAATGCTTAGGAATTAATCTAATGTCTAAAACCAATTTTTCAATTTTTGTAAAGGTTTAAAATGACAAACTTAGACCTTTTGGGGCTTGTAAATTCAAAATTTACAATTTAGTTCAAAATTTAGTTTGGACTATATGACTTAAGTTTGATCTAATTTGAACATGAAATTAGGTCAAATATTGAGTTCAACTAATTAGACCTAATCTGATCTTAAGATGCTGACCTAGATTACCCTAAACCCTGATTAGGTCTAATCCGCAATAGAACTGATCATAACCTTAAGCCTTTCCTAAATTAGGCTTAAGTACATCCTAAACCTTAATTAAGTTTAAACCATGTTAGACCCTATTAAACCCTTAAGCTTTACCTAAATTGGGCTTAAGTACATCTTAAACCCTAATTAGATCTAAACCTATTAGAGTAATTAAACTTTTAAGACTTACATAATTAGGCTTAAACAAACATTTAACTTTAATTAAGTCTAACCTGTATTAGACTTAATTAACTTCTTAAGCCTTAACTAAATTAGGCTTAACCAATCTTAAACCCTAATCAAGACTAACCTCAATTAGACAATATTAACCAATTAAGCCTTACTTAAATTAGGTTTAATAAATCCTAAACTCTAATTAGGTCTAACCCTAATTGGACCTAATTATTTCATTAAGTCTTACTTAAATTAGGCTTAATCAACCTTAAACTCTAATCAGGTCTAACTTGAATTAGACCTAAATAATCCTTTAAGCCTTAACTAAATTAGGCTTAATCAACCTTAAACCCTAATTAGGGCTAACCCTACATAAACCTAATTAACCCATTAAGATTTACTTAAATTAGGCTTAATCAACCTTAAGCCCTAATTAGGTCTAACCCCAAGTAGACCTAATTAATCCTTTAAGCTTTAACTAAATTAGGCTTAATATACCTTAAACCCTAATTAGGTTTTAACCTTAATTAGGCCTAATTAGTCCTTTAAGCCTTAATTAAATTAGGCTTAATCAACCTTAAACCCTAATTAGGTCTAACCCTAATTTTACCTAATTAATCCTTTAAGCCTTAACTAAATTAGGCTTAACTAATTCTAAACCTTATTTAAGCATAACCCTAATTTGGACCTAATTAATCTCTTAAGACTAACTAAATTAGGCTTTATTAATCTTAAACCGTAAGTAGGCCTAAACTCTATTATACCTAATTAATCCATTTAGCCTTGACTAAGTTATGCTTAGTTAATTTTAAACCCAAATTATGTCTAATTAGACCTAACAAATATTTTATGCGAGCTAATTATACCCCTTAAGCCTTACTTAAAGTTGGCTTAACATAAACCCTAATTAAGTTTAACCCATACAAGAAATAATTAAGTCCCTTAAGTTCTTTTAATTAGGCTTACTTAACCTGAAATCCTACTTAAGTCTAACACATATTAAGACTTAATTTATCTTTTAAACATTAGGTTTAAACCCAACCCACATCTTTAGGTTCAACCCAACTTGAACCTAACTTTAACCTGATCCTTGGTTTCAACCCAATTTGAACCTAAGCCAACCTAAATTCTTAGGTTCAACCCAAACTGAACCTAAAATAGCCTAAATTCTTAGGTTCAACCCAATCTGAACCTAAAACATCCTATATCTCTATGTTCAACCCAACTTGAATCTAAACCAATCCAAATTCTTAGATTCAACCCAATCCTTAGGTTCAACCCAACGTTAACCTAAAACAAATCTAATCCTCATGTTCAACTCAATTTGAACCCATATCAACTTAAATTCTTAGGCTCAATCGAACTTGAACAAAAAAATAACCTAAATTCTTAGGTTCAACCTAATTTGAACCTAAAAAAATATAAAACCTTAGATTCAACCCAACTTGAACCTAAAAATATCCAAATTCTTAGGTTCAACCCAATTTGAACCTAAAATAATAGATTCAACTCAACTAGAACATAAAACAATCTGAATGCTTAGGTCCAACCCGACCTGAACTTAAGTCAGCCTAAACCCATAGGTTCAACATAAAACCTAAGTTTAACCCACATAAGACTTAATCAACCATTTTTAGGCTCAACTTAGAATGAACGAGGACCATTATATCTAGCCTAACCTAGATATACGTTGGGTTTAATCTGTTTAGGAATGTATTTAGGTTTTCCCTTTAGGTAGGTCCAAGTGAAGCCAATTTTTGATTTGACATCTCCTCAAGCTTCTTCTCACTATATATATATTATTTGGATTGCTTTCAATCCTTATATATTTTTCTTTTCTTTTCGGGATTGTTGTAAATCCTTTCTTTTTCTTTTTCAAGTGAGGATTACTATATCTGGATTGCCTTTAATGATTTTAAACATAACCTTTCTTTCCCTAAAATTGAAACTCAAAACATTCCTTTACCTTATAAGTATTTCATAGCTTTTACATCATTGAGCCCCAATCTTTTCTTCTCAAATGAATTTCTAAGATTCTAAATATTTCAAAATGTAGTTTTCTTTACTTTAAATAGTTAACTATAGTCTCGTTCTCTTATACTAAATATCTTAATCTATAAAATTAATTTTTCTTACAAAAGTATTCCTTTAAATCTACCATAATATTTAAATATCTACAAAATATAATTATCTGAATTAAATTCACTACAGAAAATCATATTAATAATTTTTGAAAATAATTAAATTGAGAACATAAAATAGTTAATCTTTTTCTTCCATCCCCCAAACTTAAATTGTTCAATATGGAATGATACAGGTGGAAAGAAAAATTCTGAATATAAATCATACCTTAGTACTTTAGACATTTTCATCATTCTGGAATTTTTGCAGTTCCTTCTCAAAATTTTTACTTCAACTGGTCTGTAATATTAGGAGCTTTCTATACATATAAATCATTAGAGAATTTGCTGGGTAATCAAATTTTGAAATAAGTACAAAACTAAACATTATACAAACACAATATGTCACTAACACATCACAATACTAAATAAAAAAAATTACAAATACATTAAAATGCGAATATAAAAATCACATCACATTACAATTTTACAAAATAATAATCAAAGTATATTATAACTACAAATGCAAATTTTAAACTACAACACTAAACACTTATAACAATAATTAAAAATTATCTAACTGCAAACATAAAATAAAATATGGAATAAAATGAAAGTACAAACAAACATACATCTATCTCTATCACAAAAGCATAAAACAAAAGTACATCAATCACTATAATATATCAAATACATATTTTTAGGTTGGAGTGAAGCTCTTACCAAAAGATGATAAAATCCGGTGTCTAAAAGCCTTGCAATCACCCCAAATCCAAGATCTCTCAAGCCTTAGGTCAAAATTTTTGATTTTTAAGAGGAAGGGGATGATGAATAGTGGTGGTTGACTGGTCAAAATCGCGGTTAAAAGTGTATTTCGGGATCTCGCCGTCGGCAGGGTTGTCAGTGCCGTCAACGAGCTCTATTTTAAATAAATAGCCTAAGTATCGGGAAAAATCCGCCATCGGCGGGGTCGATGGCGTCGTCGGCGAGATTTTCAAAAGTAGTTCAATTTCCAGATTTTTTTGCGAGTTTCATCAATTTCAAGCCTCGTCGACATCCTTTCAATCATTCTAGACATAAATTTTAAGTGATTAAATGATGTACTAACACAAATAAATATTTACAGCACAAAACATCACAATTAGATATAAAATCCAAGGGTTACAATACACATTACACAACTCACATAAGTTTGGTAGTTTCTCAACCTTAATACATCAATTCAGCGTTGCAATCCAAGCCACAACACTCTAAACGCTGAAAACAAACATTTAATGCTCAATCTCACATATACTAAGATCTAAAAGAAAAATTCAAAAGTAAAGCAAACACATAAGTTCAAATCAAATCACACACATAGACATATAATTAGTAAAGTAAATTTACTCCTCCGATTCAGTGCTTGTTTCTCCTCTGATATTGCCCATCAATTGAACATGAACGAAGAGGTTATAGAAGGGTCAATATAGGAATTCTTCAGTAGAGTCCTCTTCTATCAATCCCATCTTTCTCATCAATCGTATCAAACTTCCCTAGATATGTCCAGGGTGATCAAAATGCTCTTTCATCCTCTAGTTTAGATGATAAAAAAAATCAGAGATATTGTTAATTGCATTCATAACATTTTGTACCTCTTTCTCCAGTTTCTTGATTCTACACAGGATCACTAGTGTCTTGTTCAAAATTAGTGGCTGAATAGGTAGTGAATTCTGAGACGATTGATCCACAATATTAGTCATATCATTCTCATCTTCATTAGCCGGGAACTTCTCGGTTGGGTCTAAAGGCTTCCAAGGTAGAAGTACCTCTTCCCAATTCTCATAAGGTACTTGGAACTGACTGCAGAGTAAGAAGTTTATTGAAGGATGTACAAGCCCGTAAGTTGATCCATGAACGATCAGGCCTAAAACAGGCTTTACAATTATCAATTCAAAATCAATTGACAGTCTCATTTGAATACAATAATTCAGAACATCACTTTTTTAGTAACTTTACCGATCCTCATCGTCGGTAATAGTTTTGCAGAAATAAAGAAGTGCTAGTGTTTAGAAACGGGTTTTAGAAGTGTAGCAGAGAAACTAATATACCCGTTTTCTCTCATTTCCTAGTCTTCAGTCTCGTCCGTCAAATATTGGTAGATCTCATTTATCAGATTTCTTGTCGGGATGAAGTTGGAATAATGGTAGACAGGAACATTCTCGATCATATATAACTCATTAATTCATGCAGGAATAAAAGTTATCCATCAACCTCGCACATAGACAACCCCCTGGTTGATTCCATGCAAATTAGCATAAAACTCCTTCACTACAGGAATGACTACGGAGGCAATGGTGTAGCACAACACTTCTCATCATCGTCGTACAATCATCTCTTCAATTACTGTCGAAGGATTGTTCATTCCTCGATTTACGAATCCTCTTTCTTTGATTAATCCACTCTTTTTCAGCACTTTGTTGAAGATTCGTTGCGCCTCGAAACTAACAAAGTTTCTCTGGTTGAACACTCAAAATCTAGGATTTTCAGTGGAATTAGAAGCCATAGGGATAAATTTGGTGGAGTTTCAATTCATTTTTGGGTAATATGAATTTAAGAACTGAGTTTGGAAGTTTATAAGGAGTAAATCTCGCTTAAAATCGCCAAAAACTGACAATTCAAACTCTGGAAACTATCATCTCCATTCTCGCCATCGGTGGTGTCGATGGCTCCGTCGGCAAGCCTTGCGAATTAATTGTCTGGACTCTTGGCAAAAACCCGTCGTTGGCTGCGTCGTGCCAGCCGCCGGCTCCCAAGGCAAAAAATTTCACAGTGTAGCTCTGGTCCTAATGCGTTCCAATTTTCTCTATGGATCCAATTTTTATGATGATTCAAGGGTAAATACAAGTAGTAGAGTTCAATACTACCACAAACTAACGATAATTTCAAACAAAAACACTATAATCACAATAAAAATAAAGATAATTATGGGTTGCCTCCCATAAAGCGCTTGGTTTAACGTCATCGGCCCGACCTATTCAGATATTATTCAGGTTGATTGACCATTAAAACTTCTTTAAAATGTGGTCTTTTACTTTCAAAATATGGCTTTAATCTGTGCCCATTTACTTTAAATCTATTCACAGTCTTTTGATCTTCAATTTCAACAGCTCCGTAAGTATAAACTCGAGTCACAGTAAAGGGTCCTAACCAACAAGACTTCAATTTCCCAGGGAATAACTTCAATTTCCCAGAGCATAAAGAAAAACTTCTTGTCCTGGTTCAAAATTCTTATGGTTAATCTTCCGATCATGCCATAACTTTAGTTTCTCCTTATAAATTCTGTCGTTATCATAAGATTCATTTGTTAATTCTTCCAATTCATTCATTTGTATCAATCTCTTCTCACCAGCATCTTTCAAATTATAATTGAATTCTTTAAACGCCCAATATGCATTATGCTCCAAATCTACTAGTAAGTGGCAAGTCTTTCCAAAAATCAACTTGTAAGGAGTCATTCCAATAGGAGTTTTATAAGCAGTCCTGTAAGCCCATAATGCAGTATCTAGTCTAGTAGACCAATCTACTCTACTAGGGTTTACAGTCTTCTCCAGTATTTATTTAATCTCTCTATTAGAAACTTTAGCTAACCCACTAGTCCGAGGGTGATAGGAAGTAGAGATTCTATGAATAACATTAAAATTTTCTGCCAATTTCTGAATGTATTTAATCTTGAAATGGGATCCTCCGTCAGTGATAATCACTCTCGATATTTCATATATAGTGAAAATGTTTTTCATTAAAAATCTTGAAACACTTTTAGCATCACAATGAGGTAAGGCTTGTGCTTCAGTCCACTTTGAAACGTAATCTATTGCAACTAATATGTATAAGTTCCCAGATGAAGGAATAAATGGTCCCATGAAATCGAATCCCCAAACATCAAAG
>NEWO01000380.1:232986-267463 GCA_003013225.1 Phalaenopsis aphrodite
TCAGTTTCAAAATATCCTTCAAATTCAGAATCATGACATTTCTGAATAATTAGTTCAGTTTCTTCATAAGGTATACATCTTCTCATAATAAAATCTTACATTGTTTATATAAATAAGGCTCATCCAAAAAATATGATTTTGTATCATGAATGAATTTTCTTTGCTGTTGCAATGTCAGTATAGGTGGGAAAATATCACTTACAATATAATTAACAATATCGGCATACCATGATATTTTCCACTCATTAATATTATAGAGTTTTTCATTAGGGAAACTGTCTGTAATTTCATTATCGGTGTCAGATAATTCATGATATTCTAATCTCGATAAATGATAAGCAATTTGATTATCAGTTCCCTTTCTATCAATAACCACAAAATCAAATTCTTGCATCAAAAGTATCCATCTAATTAACCTTGGTTTGGCATCCTTCTTTTGCATCAGATATTTAATGACAGAGTGATCAGTGTGCACAACACATTTAAACCCAATTAAATAAGATCTAAATTTATCAAAAGACTACACAACAACCAGTAACTCTTTTTCAGTAACAATGTAGTTAATTTGAGCATCGTTAAGAGTTTTACTAGCGTAGTATATAACTATAAAAATCTTATCATACCTTTGTCCAAGAACAACTCCAATAGTATAATCACTAGCATCACACATAAGTTCAAATGGTTTCTCCCAGTTAGGTGAAACTGTTGTAGGGGCTGTGATTAGCTTTTCTTTTAATAACTCAAAGGCATTTAAACAGTCTTCAGTAAACTCAAATTTCTTGTTTTTTTCTAAAAGCTGGGATAGGTTTGGTAATTTTTGAAAAATATTTAATAAAACGCCTGTAAAAACCAACATGTCCAAGAAAACTTCTAACCCCTCTTACATTTGTAGGAGGTGTTAATTTAGATATAACTTGAATTTTTGCAGGGTCTACTTCCATACCATTTTCTGAAATTTTATGACCTAACAATATTCCCTCTGCAACCATAAATTGACATTTCTCCCAATTTAGAACTAAATTAGTTCTTTCGCATAACTCCAAAATTTTTTCAAGATAATTTAAGCATGCGTTAAATGATGTTCCAAATACAGAGAAATCATCCATAAACACTTCTATTCCATCATCAATTAACTTACTAAATATAGACATCATACATCTCTAGAATATTGCAGGTGCATTACATAATCCAAAAGACATTCTTCAAAAAGAAAAAGTTCCAAAAGGACTAGTAAATGTTGTCTTTTCTTGATCCTCAGGAGCAATAGGAATTTGATGGTAGCCAGTATATCCATCTAAAAAACAAAAATATATGTGCCCAGCAAGTCTATCCAATATTTGTTCTAGAAATGGTAAAGGTAAGTGATCTTTCCTAGTGGCAGTGTTTAATTTTCTATAATCAATGCAAATACGATATCCAGTAACTTGTCTGATAAGTATTAATTCTTTATTCTCTTTTGCTTCAACACTCACTCCTCATTTCTTAGGAATACAATGAATTGGACTTACCCAAGCATTGCCCAAAATAGGATATATAATTCCAGCATCCAACCATTTCAAAATTTCCTTTTTGACTACTTCTTTCATCATTGGTTTAATCTTCTTTGTGGATCAACTCTTGGTTTATATTATTCATCCAATATAGTTCCGTGCATACAAATTGAAGGATTGATTCCTTTAATATCAGCTAAGGTCTAACAAAAAGCTTTCTTATATCTTTTTAATGTATCCAAAAGTCTTTGCTCTTGCAAATCATTTAACTCTGAAGATATAATAACATGTAATGTAGATGAGTTTACCAGAAACACATACTTCAAGTGGTTAGGCAATTTTTTTAACTCAAGTTCAGGTAGTTTTATGATTGACGGAACTAGATTCTTATCACATTTCCCGTAAAATCCAACATCTCAAATCTTTCCTGAACATAATCTAATTCTTCATTTTCTATTTCGTCCAAAATAACTTCATCTTTGTCTTCAATTTTTTTTTTTCAAAATATTCTTTAAAATGCTCGTTCAATAGATGTTCACTAATTTCCATGTGAAAACATTCATTATCTCTTTCAACAGTAGGGCATTTCATAAAATTTGTAATGTTAAAGTCACTTCTTGATCGTTAACTTTCATAGTTAATTCTCCCTTTTGAACATCTATCATAGCTCTTCCAGTAGCTAGAAAAGGTCTTCCTAAAATTATAGGTATTTCTTTATCTTCCTTCATATCTAGAATAATAAAATCGACAAAAAAGATAAATTTATCAACTCTTACTAACACATCTTCTATAACTCCCTTAGGATAAGTGACTCAACGATCCGTTAACTGAAGAGTTACAGAAGTAGGTGAGACTTCTCCTAATCCTAATCTTTTGAAAATTGATAGAGGCATACGATTAATGCTGGATCCCAAATCATATAATGCTCTTCTATAAAATCTTTCACCGATAACACACGATATAGTGAAACTACCAGGATCTTTTAATTTTTTAGGAAGCTTTTTCTGAATAATTGCACTACACTCTTCACTGAGTGCAACAGTCTCATTATTAGTGAACTTCCTTTTCTTGCTCAAAATATCTTTCACAAACTTCACATAATTGGGCATTTGCTCTAAAGCTTCTACGTAGGGAATATTTACCGTTCATTTTTTAAGAATTTCTATAAAATTGGAAAATTATTTTTTCTTATTATGTTGCTTCAATCTTTGAGTAAACGGTGGTGGAGGTTTCTCCACAGTAATTTTCATTGGTGTAAGTGGATATTCTAAATCTGGGTATTCATGATCTTTTTCTTTTTCTGTATCCACTTGCACTTTTTCAGTTTCCGTTTCTTTCTACACTCTTGTTTCCAATTATTTTCCACTTCATAATTGTATCACTTTTATCTGTTCTTTTCCTTGATCTTTAAGATTTAGTTCCACAGTACTAGGAAAAGTTCACGATGTTCGGTTACTAAGCACAGTTGCGATATACCCCAATTGATTTTCAATATTCTTGATAGTAGTTCCTTGATTTTGTAGCTGGTTTCCTTGAATTTGTAATTGATTTCCTTGATTCTGCAACTGTTGACCCATGTTTAGTATCTTCCTTCAATATTAGCTCTTCCATAGACAACTTCTTTTCCTTAAATTGAGTGTTACTGTTAAATCCTGGAGGATAAGAAGGTTTATAATTAACATTTCCTTGGTTGGATGAATTTCCCAATGAGTTTACTGGGTTGTTTGCTCATTGTTGATTTGTAGAAGAATTGTTATTCCAATTAAAGTTAGGATAACTCTTCCAACCTGGGTTATAATAGTTTGAATAAGGATTATTGGGTCTATTGTTAATAACATTTAAAGTCTTATAAGAAGGTTGAACATCGACAAATTGTCCAGATGAATTCTCTTCCATGATAGTAGATGTTGGAGAATAATTCATTCCAAAATGATCTAATTTCTTTGATATTGCAGCAATCTGCGAAGCTAACATAAATATTGCATCAGAATCGTGGATACTAGCTACTCTTTTAGGATTTGCCCTTTTAGAAGGCCATTGAAAATTGTTGGTAGCCATTTCTTCTATTAACGAATTAGTGTCATCAAAAGGTTTTGACATTAAAGAACCACCAGCCGCAGCATGTATAATCGATCTAAGAGATCCCATTAATCCATTGTAAAAAGTTTGAATTATCAACCAATCTGGTAACGAATGATGTGGACACTTCCTAAGAAGATCTTTAAATCTCTTTCAAGCTTCGTATATCGACTCTTCATCAATCTGACAAAATGATGCTATGTCATTTCTAAGTTTAGCAGTTTTGGATGGAGGGAAATATTTGGATAGAAATATTTATGAAAGTTCTCCGCAAGTTCTAATAGATCTAGGTGCTAACAAATTTAACCACTTCTTAGCCTTATCCCTAAGTGAAAAAGGAAAAAGTCTAAGTCTAGCAACATCATTCGAAACTCTGTCATATTTAAAGGTAGCACAAAGTTCTAAAAAACTAGCGAGGTGTAAATTAGGATCTTCATTTGGTGTACCTCTGAATTGATTGTTTTGTACCATTTGGATAATAACAGGTTTGAGCTCAAATGAATTAGCAGCTACATCAGGATTTTGGATAGATAAGTGAATTTCATCTACTGTAGGATTTGCATAATCTCGTAGAGGTCTAGGTTGATGTTCATTTTCTATTCCTTGATCATTCACATTGTTTTCCATTGTGTCAGGATTTCTAGGTTCTTTTCTTAGTTTTCTAATTGTCCTAACAGTGGGTTCTGATTTTGAATCGTAGGATATAAAATTTTCAGGTCCAAATTTACACATACAATTGAGATCAGTACACATAAAAACAGTTAACTAAATATGAAAATAAATTGCAATTCAAGTAAAAGTTTTCTAATAGTCCTAATTTGTCTGTTACTCTAATTATGATTCTTTTTTAAAATCTAATTTTTACTCCCTGACAACGACGCCAAAAACTTGACAGCGACTTTATATATGCTTAAAAATACAAGAATTTGATACTGCTGCTAGAAGATTTAAATTCCAGGCAACAGCGCCAAAAACTTGACAAAAGTTATAGATTTGATAAAGATATGTATAAAATATTCAATAATTGCAAAGTCACACTTATCAACGAAAGTATACGTATCGCTCAAGTAATACAAGACTCTAATGGAGTACTAGATATTGATCCCACGGGGAGTAATATTAGAGGCTACGAACTAAAATTTTGAAAATCAATACTTAATCATTACAACATAGTTCAAATTGCATATTTTTCACTAATAGGCAATTGAAATAAAATTTAGTTTTAATAAACACTTAATTAACTAATTCTACTAATAAAGTTTCTAATGTGAAGTTCAATATATAAGAAAGCATCATTCTCCTTGTCAAGAAATTTAAGTGAATAGATAAATTGAATCAGTTCAAATTGTATTGTGCCAAATAGGAGCATACATATTCTTTAACCTTTGGACCAGACATAAAGAATATTAACTAATCCTATGCTTGGTTACTAAATTTACAGCTAGGCTGGGAGGATACCGGCTCTCACTTCAGAGCCTCGCTTGAGGGCTAACATCTACACTTTAGCACCCAAACGATAGGGTCAAATTGAGGATCTTAGTCTATCAGTCTAAAATCTCCAATTTTACGCTCGATAATTTTATTTCCCTATTTATTTGCACCCAACTTTCAAGGACTTTGACCTGCCTAAATCTTGGATATAATCTTCATTTTAGTTGTAAAACTCAACATATTTTAACAAATCAATTGGCCAGATTGAAAGTAAATTAAGATTAAAGTAAAAAGTTCATCACAACTTCTTTAACATTCTCATGACACAACCAAATCAAATCACCATTTCACAAAATCTCAAGACAAAGAGAAAGACAGAGAAAACTACTCAGAACTCATGGAGAAATTACGACAAAACTTGGATTTCATATATAAAAGCAAAGTCATACAAACTACAATAAGCAAATACAACTTATCTCAAATTCCTCCCCAAGCAAACTCCTCGAAGTTCCTCTGAATCTCTTCCTTTCTTTACAGCACACATAATTCTCCTTTGAAGAGGCAAGGGGGAAGAAATCTCTCACTTTACTTTCACTCTTACAATCTCTAGAAGAATTCGTCACAATACCTAACCCTAAATTACACATTAAACTCTAATGGACACCCGTGGACACGCCCTGAACACACTCTGAACACCTTTTTTTCTTCTTTTTAACCCGTCCAAATTATTTCTCTTAAAGTTGTAGAAGAGTTTTTAAGAGTTTCCTAAGCGTCCCTTCAAAAATCGTCCACATTCAGTGCATCTATTGAGAGAACCGACGTGCTCGCCGTCAGCGGCCTTCTAGAATATTTAATTCTGGACTCTCGGGAAAACCCACCATCGGTGCCCAAGATAAAATCTTCATATTTTGGTCCTTATCGCTTCAAATTTGCTCTTTTTGCATCTTTTTGCTCCAATGACCATAATTCATCATACATGCAACAAAACATCAAAAATATCTTTATTTAAAGTATAATATCATCAAAATCAGTGTAAAATAGGTATGAAAATCTCAACATATTTTCCTTTGGTCATGCCTCTAAGTGCATGTGAAAGGAATTCTTGTCCAGGAACATGGCGCTCAGAAGGTCAGCTTGATCAGGAGCTCACCACAAAGGATAAACAGATAGATGGTTCTTGACACTTTTTGTACTGCATCATGATATGACAGATATTATATGAAATGTCTCAGATATATTCAGTATTTGATATGTACCCAGCATTTAATACTTCATGATGTATTCAACATGTTATTTTTGATAGCGTCAACATGCATTCATTTTTTAATACATACTTGAAGCAGATTAATGAAATTTCTTTCAGATTTCAGTATAATTGCTAAATTTCTCTTTTATGCGATCGATAAAAAATCACAGAACTTTACGTTGGTTCTAAATTATAATGAACAAAGAATGATCTAACAAAATTCTAATAATAAAATTTAATTAAAACGTTTGAAAGCCAATAAACCAATGAAAATTAAATCTTGAAAAATATATTTTGATAATTAAATATGATAAAGACAACAAGAAAAATGATAAATTTGATGAGTTTGTTCCTCTTGAGTTTGAAGTTCCTCACTCTCCGCTTTCACGACAGGAATGTCTTTTTCTGCATGGAGTTGTCACAACCTCCACAGAGTGTCACACTCCTCACAAAATCTCTACATCCTCATGAAATCTGAGCAACCTCAGAACTCGAGGTCAGTACCTAAATTCTAATTCCCATGATATTTTAGAGGTTGAGGATGTTACATCTGATACTGCGTTGCCCTATGAATCCTTCCTATCACAACCCTTTAAACGAAACTTGAGGGTCAGTGCCAGGTTGTCCGATTCCTTCAAATTCCACATATTTTCCACCTTTCTTCCAAGAAAGTTTTCCACTTCCATGAAATTCCAGGGTCGGTGCAAGGTCGTCTGATTCCTTTAAATTCCACATATTTTCCACCTTCCTTCCGAGAAAATTTTCCACCTCCATGAAATTCCAGGGTCAGTGTAAGGTCATCAGATCCCTTTAAATTCCACATATTTTCAACCTTCCTATCCAAGAAATTTTCCCACACTCATGAAATTTTTGGGATCAGTACTGACATTTTGATACCTAATTCTTTGAGATAAGTATGAGGCCATCTTAAATGGAGTAAGGCATCTGATTCTCTATAAAAATCTTTGAGATAGGTATGAGAGTACCTTAAATAGAGTAAAGCATCCTATTCTCACCTTTTGAGATAGGTATGAGACCACCTTAAATGGAGTAATACATCTTATACTCATCTTTCGAGATTGGTCAAAGGCCACCTTAAAAGGAGTAAGGCATCTGATTCTCTACACAGATCTTTGAGGTAGGTATGAGGCCATCTTAAATGGAGTAAGGCACCCTATTCTCATTTCTCTGCACTTTTGATATCTTTTGGGATTGGAAGTGAGTCCTTATGCGTTCCACCCTAATTGGATCTCTTCACATATTTCCTCCTTCTGAAATTAAAATCTTCACGAACTCAAAATTAAAATTGAAATTGAAATTAAATTTTTCTAACATCGAATCGATATCAAATCTTCGCTGTGACGGTCAGTTTTCCTGATGGTTATTTCCAAATTTCCCTTCCTTTCTCTCTAGCGGGAGTCCCTATTTACTCTCAGCGGAAACCTTATACTCTTTTCTGTACTGTTCTGAGTACGTGATGCACCCCTGGTGTGTGGTGTTTTTTTTTCGTGTTTTATGTCAATTTAAATCCCTGGAACAGTGCCAAAAACTTGACCCATCTCGAAATAACACAATAATTTAATTTTAAAAAATATGACAAAAAACTTGACCCAATTTATATTAAGTATTTAATGTGTAAAATTGTAATGTTATATAAAATATATAAAATGGTTCACACATTAGGGATTCTACGCAAGTGCACGTATTGCTTCAAGTAATATATGACTTTCTTTAAAAATCCTAGTATTAATCCCACGGAGAAGCGCAATAAGAAATCCCTTATGCTAATTCTAGTCTACTACTATCAAGCCTTAGTTTGGAAGATGGAAATTCTTATGATAATAACATAAATCACGATATTCAAACTCTAAAAAATTAAAGTAAGAAAGATAAGTTAAAATGGGTTAATGAATGCTAACAGAAATATAACTAAAAGAACTAAGTTTACTTAAGTAATTTCTAAAATTCAAAATTAAATTTATAAAGACTAAATAAAGTGTTGCGATGAAGAGTTCAAATTTACGAAAGCTTCCTTCCCCTTTACAATTAGTATATGGGTTGTAAAGAAATTAAAATCATTTAAAATATATACAAATTATTTTATACTGAATAGGAACAATCTTATTCATTACCCTCTTCTGAGTGCATAAAGACCATTAACTAATCCAGATTTTGGTTCCCAATTCCGTGGTTATGCTGGGAGGATATCGGTTGCCACTCCAGAGCTCCCCCTACTCCCTCACCTGAGGGCTAACAATCTCGCATCAGTTTCCAATCAACTGGACCAAATTGGGGATTTTAATCTGTCACCTTAAAATCTTCAATTATGCATCCAACAAAGTATATTTCTTTATTTATTTGCACTCAACTCCATGGATGAAATACTCTCTTATGAAATCAAATGTGATTCTTCCCATGTTGTAGAAATTATAACCCTTTTGGAACATATATTTCTCAACACATTTTAACATTTCAATTGATTAGATCAAATAGTAAATGAAGATTGGAGTTTGAATAATCACAAATTATTGATATTTAAAACGTATAAAAATAATCAATTTTTCACAAAACCAAATCTCATTTAACGGAGAAGGATAAAGAAAACAACTCAAAATTTATGAAAAGGATACAACAAAACAATGATTTTATAAATAAGAACAAGTTTACAAAAATAAGGAACGAAAAGAACACCACTTATCTCACACTCCTTCCCAAGAAAATCTCTATAAGTTCTCTTGAAGCCTTTCTCTCCTTACAATCACTCTCAATTCTCTTCTAGAAATGTAATGAAAAAGAAATCTGTCACCTTCCCTCTCCTCTTAGAATCCTTGAAGAAAATCTCTAAGCCCTTGACTTTCTTTTTCTCTCTCTCTCTTTCCTTCTTCTCACTCTCATGCTACTCCCACACGCACACACACACACACAAACACATGCCACGAACTCCTCCTGAAGCCCTAGTCTTCCCTGTATTTTATAAAAGGTTGTCTCCCTCCAAAAAGAATTCAAAATTCCCTCCAAAATTCTAACCAAAAGTCAACTCATTTGAATTCAAAAGACATGTCCATTGATTCAAGAGACGTAACTCTTCATAAAAGAACCTTCCAAAGTGTCTAGTGCATTTAATCACTCCAATGGGTGTTTTCAACAAGCGTTTCTTTGAAAATTCGAGCAAAATTAATCCCAAACTGCCTTAATATACAAAAACGTCTTCTCTGGCGCATCTTGCACCATTTTTGGCACATCATGCACTAGCTCTCTGGATTTTGGTACATCATGTGTCGGTTTGGCGCATCTTGTGCCACCCTGCAACAAATCTACTATTTTACTCAGTTTGGCTCCGTTTCAGTTTCGTTTCGACCCGTTTCAGTTGCGTTTTACTCCTAACAGATATACCTATAAAATAAACATGAAAATAACCTTTCTTTAAAGTGTCATTTCATTGAAAAACATGTGATAAATGTAAAGTAGATTGAGTAGAGAAAGACATAAAAATGTGTAAAGTCAGAATTTTCTTTCTTGCTCGCTTTTACTCCAAATTGCACCATTTTTTGCTTCTATTTCCCAAAAGTTCATTTCTTGTACCTGAAAACAAAAATATGCAAAATAACTTCCTTTAAAGTGTAATTTTATGAAAAATCTTTAAAATTGAGCATACAAATGCATATGAAAAAGTAGGTAATTTTTAGGCGTATCAGTATGATGACTCAGACAGTCGTGTTGGTTTTGTTGATCTCTTCGGTCAACGCCAATACGTATGGTGTGCTGGCCCAACACATCACACCTATTGGGAGTCCTTTTGTTGATCTCACTTTTGGTTGAGGTCTAGTTTTTCCTCCTTAGTAGCCTAGGGTCTAGCCATATGACTTTCGTGTTGACTATTCCTAGAGGACTTGTTGACCTTACTTTTGGTTTAGATTGAGTTTTCCCTCTTTAGTAGCCTGAGGTCTAGTCATAGGAATTTCATGTTGACTATTCCTAGAGAACTAGAAAAGGAGCCATCACCATTAGAAACTCTAAAATCTTCCTTGCTCAACTTAAAGTTCTACATATTGGTCCTAACCTCTAACACTTAGTAGGTGAGGTCAGTATGGAGGAGCTTATGGAGAGTACCCATAGGACTGCTTGGCCGTAAGGTTGACCCCTGGGTGTTGGTCTGGAGCTAGTTCACTCACTTGCACCCACTTTCACTCACAACCCTAAAACCCAGATTTGTTAACTTTGATCGCTTGATCTTTTGGAAAACTCAAGTAGATGGTCCTCTAGACCCACTAGCCCTAGGTTGGGGTGTTGCTAACACTAGTACATAGAAGATCCAAAGGGGGATTTCATTTGTCCATAACTCATATAAAGTGGTTGGAACTCCAATTATACCAAAAAACCAACTTGGCCTTTTGCCCCCCAAATCCACCTAAATTACCTAAATGCCCTTGAAATGCTAATTTGGCCAAAATTCCCAAATTCACCCAAAATACACAAATTTGTTCAAAAATCATTTCAAACCATTTCAGCACACTCAAATTGCCCAAAACCGCCCAATATTGCAAATTTACCAAAATACCCTTAAATTTGCCAAAATTACAAAAAAAACCATTGGTGGCCCAAACTTTCCCATAACCCTCAAAATCACTTCAAATGTCTCCAAAAAAAAAATTGGACCCTTCAAATTAACCCAATTTGACCATTTTGACCATTTTGACAAAAATCTCCAAAATGTCTTTAAAGGCCCAATTTCCTCAAATTCATCTCAAATGTCCATCAATTTGGCCCCAATTCCCCTCAATTTCAATCCTAAACTCTAATTAATCTTTCTTATGATCAATAAAAACCAAATCCAAGACTAATTGATTCATGCTCTGAGCTTAATTTTGATCAAAGCCAGAACCCCCAATATTGGCTCTATGGCTTAACCCCACCAAATTGAACCCCATAGCCTACTTAATTTACCCTTGTCTAAATCTTAAACTCTTCATAAAAATACTACACATCAAATTAGACCTTAAATTGGCCTTGGTCAAGCCTCAATTTCACTCAATTTCAACCCACAATCAAAATCCCCAAATTTGCCCCAAATTGGCTATGTCCCTAAATTCCACCAAATTGAACGCCCTAACCCCAAAATTGACACCCAATAGATATTGAGAACTCTTAATGACATTTCTATAGACCATTTTGAACCATTATATTGGGCTTAGCCCAACCTAAACCCAAGTCAAACCCAACACTCTCAAATTGACCAAATGCCTAAAATCCTCCAAATTGAACCTCTAAATCAATTCAAAATCACTCCAAATCTTTCCAAACTCCTCATAAAAATTATCTACACATTATTGATCAATCAATTGAGCTCAATGTTATGGCTAGCCTAACCCAAACCCAACTTCTAGCCATTTTTACCCAGATTGAACCCCTTTCCCAAAATTGACTTAGTCATTCCAAAGTCACCAAATTAATGTCACCACAACCACCATTTGGACTCTACTGACCAACCTAAAACCACCTAAACCACCTAGGTGAGCTATGGACCAATGGTCTCTTGATTTAAGGGATCTTAACCATATTTGGGCCTTATTTGAAAATACTTTTCCATCATCACTTGCCATTGGGAGTAAATCATAATTAACTCTCCCTTGGCTTTCCTGAACCAAGAAATGACTAAAACCTGGCTAGCCACCACTTCAGGCGCCGAAAATAGCTAGCCCAAAGGTACCCCCATTGGCTAAAACCCAAAATTCAACCTCCATGACTTGGCTCACTCTAAGTGGATGCTTGAGCCTTTCTTCCCTCCACCTCAACATGCTTTAGCACCCAACTCCCAGCCGTGAGCTCCACCATGCAGTCATGGCTTTAAATTGACCTCTCCACGGCCAAGGAAGAGAGAGCTTGAAACCTTGAGGAAACTCTAGCTTACCAAAGCCTCTCCAAACCATCTCAAGTGCAATCCCCTTGCTCTCAGCCACTCATAGCCCTTCCACAGAGCCAATTTCTTTACAGGAATTTACCCTCAAACCAGGATATATCTTTCCACTCCACCACAATGCACCAAACTTCAATTAATTGTGCACACATCATCCCCACAGTGAAAGAAGTTGATTCCTCATAAAAGCCCTCTCTCAAACAGCCTCTAACCTAGCTCTAGACCAACACCTGAAATTGAGTTTGATCAAAATCATATCTAGACAATTCACTAGGGCTTGAGACTTCATATGGATGTTCAACATTGGAAATTGAAAATTCAAAAGAGAATGGATCAAGTAGGAATAATTCTTTTCAGGAATCCAAAGGAATGAAAGGTAAGAAATGTCACTGATACGGGGAGAACCTCAATTAATTCTCAAGCTAACTTACGACTTGGCTTCAATTTTAAGAAAATGTTATTTGATGTTTCATCTTGCCAATTTTTTTAGGGTTTACACTTGCATGAGACAGTCATACAAATAACCTGTAAGATAGAAGGGTTTATGTCGTAAAGAACGACAACCTTGAATCATAAAACTAGTTAGGGCTTAAATTGCACAACATTATTGTGCAAAGGCCTAAAGATGAGTTGAAGATTTATGTCTTACTAGACGGGGTACCTTGAAATCCTCTGGCTTGCTATTTAATTCCAAGGAAAATTTTATTATTATAGATTTAGTTTTGCTTTATTGAAGTTTCTCTTCTATACATTCTTATCATGCTACCCATAGAGTTAGTTCCAAGCTCCTCAGCCAAGTGACAACTCCAGGTTCATGGTTTAAGGTCTTACAATTTTTTGTGCCAAGTTTTGTTATCATTCAAGTTTTATAAGGGGTTAAAGTTAATTAGAGTGACACTGGTTAGGATCCAACGGTTCCCTCACTCCAGTATAACCATTTTCTTTTGAATTTACTTAGTTTAAATGAATTGTTATACTCATTTAAACTAAGGAGATCTCGTTAGCAATCATAGGTTACCTCATCGGAGCGACTCCCATAAATTTAAAAGGATGTATAATGTTGTTTATTGTTTTAAAAGTATTTTGAAAATTGTTGTTTTGACTTTTGAAAAGTGTTCTGACCAAGCATGCATAATACATTAAGACAGAAGTAAATAGGTGTGATAAAATAATGATAAATAAACTGTAAATGCGTACCTGTCATCTTCTCGTTGCGTCCGCTGAAATGTTAACTTTCAAATTCATGCATATATTTCAAATTGTAAAGTAAGAACAGCTACTAAGTTTTAATGAAGCCTTAACTATTTAAATTTAATAAAGACCACAGATCATAACTTGGTGGGTCCCTAGAGGTTTTAAGGATAATTTTTTTGAACAAAACATAATAAGTTCAATTAGTCTTCAAAATATCCAAAAGTTTATAACATGTTCGGGACATATTTAAACAACTTTTAAGAATCTTTTAAACCATTTCGAGTTTATTTAAACTTATTATGTTGTTGATTAGATCACCCCAAATTTCATTAGGTTTAAGTTGTGTTCAGTTTTATATCTCAATTAACCCATGAGTGGGGGGATAGGCAAGTATGAGCTTATCGTGTTCGAAGGGGATTAATTATGGTTTATTTTCCAACTAACCCCCAAGTATCTTTAGATTGAACTTAGCTCACTACAAAGCTCAAAAGACACGGGTAAAGGTGTAATTAAATGTGTAAATTAAGAACATTTGATTCATATTAAAAGTTCAACCTATAGCTCAACCATTGGTTTGGGACTCGAGGTAAGTAAGCTATCAACTTTCTAATTCATGTCCCAAACACTTAGGCCATTTGGGTTAAGTTTTTCTTCCAAATTTTAACAATTTGAGTAGTTATAAAAAGACCCTCCCTTCCTAAAAGTGAAGGTTAGTAGGTTTCTACCTCTTACCCACATGTTTCAATCACTTTAGAATGTTGCTTAGGATCAAATATTACCCTTTAAGACCTTAGCTCAACCTAAATCTTAATTAGGGGTAAAAAGGGGGAAATTACGGTTTTTCCCCTAAGGTTCCTATCTTCATAAGTCTTTTAGATTAATTTACATGGGATTGAAAACTTGTTGACCTATCTATCATGGATTAATTAAGGTACCAGAGAAGAAATCACTTTTTTCTGATTTTTATTTTATATTTAAAAATCATTTTAAAAAAAAAAGAAATTTTGAATGTTAATCCAATTAATCAATCAAAGTAAAGTTTCTATCCTTAAGAAAATTATCGAAGGCTCAACTAGGTTAGAGGACCACTTGGGATAAATTTCATGAATTTTTGAATTATATTTTAAATTTTATAATTGATTGTTCATTTTAAAGGTTAATTAGATAAAAAATATATTTTATTTTAGAAAATCAATTATATATTTTTCATTTATCACTCTGACTTCAAGGAACTTGGAGAAGCTTATTTTTTATTTTTTTGATTATTATTTTAGTGAAAAAATTGCATTTTAGGCAAATAAAAATACAAAACTATATTTAGAAAATTAGTAAAAATCTTCTAATTGATCCCAAGTGGTTAAGAAACAATTTGTGACATTTTGGTGCATTTTTGTATTTTTGTGATTTTTTAATTATTTTTATTTTTTTAATTTAAAAAAAAGCTCAAAATAAAATTTTTATTTTACCACATTTCAAAATTTTCTTCATTATATTTTATTTATTATAATTATTTTAGTGCATTTATCCCATTTATCTTTTGAAATTACACTTTGATGGTCAAATCAATTTAGATTAACCTCAATTTTTTTTACAAGGCTTCCCATGATCATTATCTTCAATGTGGATTAACTTTTCTAATTTTTTAGATTATATTTGTGTTTATTTGATTTTTTATGGGTTTTAATGGCTTAAATTTTGAAGTTACATTTTAAAAACATTTAAACTTATGCTTTATTTTTCTTATGTTTATCTCATCACAGTGAACCTACCAACATAGACCTTTTATGATTTTTATTTTAATTTACATAATTATTTTAAGCAAAAATTGCGACTTAACTTTGGAGATATCAAAGAACACTCCTAATCACAGAGAAAACAAACCCTCCAAATTTTAAATTATGATGATTAATAATAAATTATTTATGATTTAATTAAGTTTTAGAGTATTTAATTAATTTAAAAATAAATATAAGAAAATAATTTTTATTTTAGGTCGACATGATTTTCCCTAGTTCACTGAGCACTGGATATTTTTATTTTATTTTTATGAATTTTCCCCACCAAGTTATGAATTATTTAAATTTTAAAATTATTTCAATCATTAAACAGCTAATTTCCTTCTTATACAAGTTAATGCTGATTGGATCATCTCATCCATCAAAGACCACACATCGCATTTTGATTTGGCGCTACCATACACTTTAGCCGCCACATGTCCCTCCTTTATCAATTCATCTCCTCATCCGATGCCACCAGGTTCATCTGCTCAATGCATGCACGATCGGATGGTTCCTGGTCATCATCCTCAAATGGCCTAACCCGTAAACCATTTGTTTTCTAACCCTAATTTCTTCTTAAATTGTTAACCAAATCATGCATCTAACCAAGACAAACACATCTATATGGTTAATCAAGCATGAATTTAAACTTTTCTTCACGAAGGCCTAACTGAACTCGAATTTGGGGGAAATCGAGTATACGTGAGCCCAATAGATGTGGCCTCGATTGAGATGGTTCTGCGCGTTGGTTGTGAGCTGGCGAAGCTCCTCCAAGTGTCAATTTGATTAGAGTTTGGAACTATGTAAGACTTCTTTCAGCAGGTGGCACGACCTTGGTTAATGTATGGTGTATAGGGCTCTATGGATGGGGAACTTCCTTTCTTGCTTTGGTGATGCTTAAGAGTCAATCAATTTGTGGAATTGATTGAGTTTTAGGTATGGTAGTGAAAATACTTAGCTTTCATGTTTGAAATTAGGCCTGGAGAGTGGGAATGATGGCTGGAAAATAGTGAGAATGAGCTTCCTAGGTTGCTAGGGTATGGAGAAATTTTGGCAGAGTTTGGCTAAGGTTTGAGCACACACCTTTTTTTGGCCGTGGGGGTCTCTTATTTATAGAGGAAGCCATGGCTACCATCAGGCCAAGCCATGGTGGCAGGGGAGCCGCTTTAGTGGAGGTAAGAAGAGCTTTGATAACCAATGACAGTGAGCTAGCTCAAAGAGTTCTAATTTTGGGTTTAAACCATTTGGGACAAATTGGGCATGGTGTTTTCCGATGTTTGGGTGGCTGGCAGGCTATGATAAAGTAACCTCTGAGTTCAGGGAGGTCAGGGGGACTGAGAGGTCAACTCAATTTGGTCCCAAGGTGGCTCCAAGGTGAAGATCCAACAGAGAAATGGGGTTTAGGCTAAGTGGGCTTAGGTTGGGTTGCTAGACTTGGTCCAAGGTGGCTAGGGTACTTGGGCTGATCCCAACAAAGATTTGGGTGAAGTCAAATGGCTGGCTTGGGCATGGGAGAGAGGGCTAGATGTATCATGAAGGGGGAAAGTCCAAGTGAAGAAGGGAGAGAGAAGAGTCACATCCTTTTACCATTTTTAGCAAATTTGACTTTTTGATGTCCATGGAAGACTCCCTGAGACATGCCATGTCATGTATGATGCCATGGATATGTTTCATACAAAAGAAATTTTTGAGTTTCATGCATCTAAATAAAAGAAGGTTAACATAACTATTTTGGATAAAATTTCATGTGTATTTATGGTATGATTGTTATGATGCCCATGATAAATATTTTTAAATTGAAATGGAATGATAAAAATGAGAGTTTGTCATGCGAGCTCAATTTGGGCCTTTTCAAATTAATGCCATGGGTCTTTAAAAATGTTCATGTATATGGTTTTTTTTTAAATATGCATGAAGAATTTAATTCTGAAATAGATCATGGGCTAATCAAATGGGCTTCAATTTGATTTCAATTGGAATTAGACATGATGAATTATGATGTTGATTTGAAATTTGGGGAATTTAAAATAAATTTGGTAGAAATTAGGGGAATTTGGGCCTTTTCGGAGCAATTTGGAGATTTTAGCCAATTTTGCTGGATTTGGGCACAATTGGAGGAATAGGGTGGTTCAAATTGATTTTGAGGATATTTAGGGTGAATTTAGAGATTTTGAGGATTTTTGGGATACGAAGGGTATTTTGGTAATTTTTGCTAATTTAGGAATTTTGTGAAAATTGTGGTGTTTTGGTCAATTTGGATAGCTTGAAGTGGGTTTTCATGACTTGTTGAGAGAATTTAAGGATTTGGGTCACTTGTGGAATTTTAGGGTTCCAGGGGCATTTTGATAATTTTGGGAAAGTTAGGGGCTAGAAGGTCAAAATTGGATTTTTAGGTGGAATTGAATGCTATTGGATATGCCAATCACAAGGTTACCTTTCTTTTGAGCCATTAGACTAGAGGGGAAGGTGGATCCTTCATGTGTGTGTCCTAGCCAACCTAGCCAAAGGGCTAAGAGCTTGGGGACCACCTACATGAGTTTCCAAAAGAACAAAGCGAAATAGGTTCAATGGATGTATTTTCAGGGTTTTAGGACAAGTGGAGAATTGTTATGTGCTTGAATGTGTGAGAGACCAAACCCTAGCCACCAAGGGTTCCCATAACTTCAACAGTCCTATGGGGACTCATCCTTGAATCTTTACATGTTGGTCTTAACCTTCCAAGTGCTGAAGATTCATGACCATCCATGTAGGGTTTCAAAGAGAGCAAGGAGGTGGTTTCAATTTCTATGTATGTGGGTTCCATCTCTAGTCTTCTTGGATAATCAAAAGGAAAGTCCTATGGCTAGATCCTAAGTCATAAGAGGAAAGAAAGACTTAACCAAAATTGAAGCCAACAGGTTAGTAAAAATGGTAGATAACTACTCTAGATTGGCCTACCCCAACCCTCCTTTACAACATTATGTCGAGGATACTCCAACCTACAATTGATGAGAAAGACTTTTGACTTGCTCCTTAGCGGGAATCATCCAGGTCACCTTCACCATTAATTTCTTATTCTCTTCGTCCAATGTCACAATGCTCTCCTCATATCATTTTATCTCTCTCATCCAACTTTCAATGAAGAATTTTAGACTTTTTTCATCTTGGTGGCTTTTCTCTTAGCCTCCCTACTTTGGGTGATTGCTTTGTTCATCAGCTTCTCGGTGGTCACTTTATTATTATGCATTAGGTAGAAGACCTCCTGTAGATGGGCAGTCCACCACACTATCAAATCTAAGTGTGGTCACCCATATGGTCGTAGTATGCTTTTCCCAATCTCTTTAGTAGCTACTTAAAGGAGTAGACAAAATGAATGAACTCTGTTAAAAGGTAGGGAAAATTCCCGTTTGCAAGCATATCCATATAACAACCCCTTTAATTATCCATATTTGGTAAATAACCCAACATAACTTGATTAAATGTTACAGCTTTCCACATAGGGAGAGAACCCTTTCATTTTTGTCGAGGAGGAGAGGGTCAAGATTTGTCTTTGATGGGGACCTTCCTCCCAATGTTGCGAGTCTCCTTCATATTGGTTGAACTCCACCTCATCATCAACAATAATTTTATCATCAGTCTTGGTGTTGAAATATGCCAATTGAATGGGCAATGCTTGGCTCACCTCACCTCTTAAATGAGTATCTATAAAGGAGACATCGAGTGATTGAGTTTCTTCACCATCAAACTCCGGGGGCATCCACTGTTCTTTCTATTGAAACAAATTTAGAGACTTCAGGAAACCCTCATGGCAAGATATAGAAGTACGAGCACCTGGCAGAAAAACCACTCAGTCAACCATGACTCTCTAAAAGACAAGAAAATCACTAAGTAGTTTTGTAACGTTAAAAAAAAATAGATTTCATACCAGCCAAGCCAACCTTTGAAGGAACCAATGATCATTGGAAGGGAGGAGTAATAGCTAGTTGTGGTTGGGCAACTTTCGCCCTCAGATTCTTATCGGCCACCTTGCCAGCAGCCTCTACCCTCTGCTTCACCTCCCAGGCATTAGAGGTTTCCCATGACTCATCAGTAATGGCCCCAAACTTCTCACTCCATAAGACTTTATTCCAAACATCATCGTCTAGATATTGATAAAATGATAACTCATAGTTCACAATCAATTACACATGCTCACGCGATAACTTAAGCAAAGCCTTCACCTTTTTTGCAGGGCATTCGATGAGCCGGACACCGACCCCCCATCCTCCTTGGCCAGAGCCAACTAGAAACATTTTTTCCAGTCCTTAACTTTATTCTCTAATCTTACAAGGAGAAATCTAAGTCCAACTAAGAACATGGTATAGTCCTAAGTGATCTTAAAGTTGTAGTAATAGAAAAGGTCGACCAACCACATAATGGATAGTAGTTGAAGGAAAACAACGAACTTCATGATGGTGGCAATTGATTTTGGCATGAATTGTGTGGCAATGACTCCTTAACAATTGAGGATTGCCACTAATATTGATAAAAAGGCAACCACAAACAACATTTGAATTAGCCCCTATAAAACAACTAAGTCCTTATCATAACTATTGGTTGCTTGGTCATGTCTTCCGACCAACCTCAACACCTATGTTTTTCAATATACATAAGATCCCTAAAAGCTCTACAATTTTTGTACCAACAGATGGAGGTTTCCTTAGAATAAATAGAGTCGAAGGGATCTTAGGAATCCTTGAGTTCCAAAGGAAGCTATGGAAGCTAGAACTAACTGGAGAGGTGCTCGAGAAGTAAGTATGCAAGGATTTAAAATAATCAACTTTATTTATAGAGTGTAAGCAGAATTTGAACAGCCACAAAGAAGATGACAACACTTATTGCAAAAAAAAGGTCAAATCAAATACATAAATTGAGAAAATTAATTTAAAAAAGTCATCTTATTTATTGAATTAAAAATATTTACATTCACCACTCGACAACTACAAAAGGAAAATTCACAAAATTATCGACAACCAATCTAGCCTAGAAAACCCTTGCTGAAGCAGTTGCTTATATAATTGTTCTCCCTAAATTCTAAACCTATATTTCCTATATATTTCATCCTAAACTTGAACAATTAACTTTTCCCAAAAGGCCAAAATTTTCAACTAGAGAGATGAGACTTCTTCGGAGAGGATGGCCCTCGAGCATGCATGTCGGCCACCTCCTTCTCCAGATTTTCCATCCTATGATTTTTCTTAGCATACGGGAATCCGATCGCTCAGAGAAATGAATCCTCTATCTCACACAACTCATGCCCCTTTGAACCAGAAGGTTCTCGCCTTGCAGCTGCATCTACTTAGACTTTCCTTGGAATGCTCGAGCGGTTGCCTCCAAAATTGCTCTAATGTGAGGTGCCCTTTGTGGAACCATCGTTCACTACAACTATAGTGACCACATCCGCACCCATCATCACCACAGGAGAGCCGATGATATGTTATAATATACTTAATTATTTCTAAAAATATTCAAAATTATTATAACAATTAAATTTATTTTGTAAAATAAAATTTTAAAAAATAAAAAAAAACTTAAAAATATATTATTGTAAACAATAATATAATAAATAAAATATGCATATTTATCCCAAACAAACCCTGAAGCAGAACAAAAATGACATAACTAGATCTTCACCATAAGGAAGCAATGACATAACTAGATCTTTATTATAAGGAAGCAAAGCTTTTCCTTTTCATTCTGACTGTCGTGACGTCGGAACGTCCAAATAGCCACTTGGTCTCCCTTATTTAAGCCACTAAGAACCCGCAGCAGCTCCATCTCAGTTCCCTCAAGGAAAGTGGCAAATACTCCACCAGTCGATATATTTAGCTGCAGCTCCACCATCCACCCACCTTGGACGTACACCGATACATTCAGCCCTTCTTCCATTCCACTAGAACTTGCGTTTGAACTCGCTTCTTCATCTCTTTGATGCTTTCCCTTCCATTTTTCATTTTTGGATCTATGACATTTTGCTCTTGCGGCCTCCTCTGAGGTGAGGTGAGGTCGAAGGTAGACCCTAACTTGCTCCTTGTCCAGATATAAGCGGGTTTGTTGATCTGAAAGGTCTAAATTTTCTATTGTTTTTATCATGAAACGCTTGAGTCCGTATGCATGATTTAAATTAAGCACATTTTGAGCCCAAATTGGAAACTGATCAATCTCCATTGTAGACCTTTTTTGCCTCTTTCAACAGGCATTAGTGTATGCACTTATATATAGTTGAGAGGAAGTAAGCCTCATAGGGATAAAATAGGAAAACCATAATTATTTTCTAAATTAATTCGTTTAAATTCATAGAACTAACGTGCAGAGAATATAATTAATGTGGATAAGAAACTTAATGAAATTTCTATTTTTATTTAGATATTGTAGACAATATGTGCTGTCAATCCAAAAATTCAATAAAGGCAGTAGCTATGCCACAAATGATTTCCTAAGAAAAATTTGTAAGTTATATGAAAGCTTGTCGAAGTAAATAAAAAATATACAGTGAAATCATATTATTGATCTATCTTACCAATTAAACTCCATTTCTAACCAATTCTGTGGACAAGTACATTGTTGATATGGTCAACCAAATTAGCTTGTTTAGATTTCTAAGAAAATGGCTCAAAAATATTTACAATTGCTACTTTTTTTTGCTTGCGATAAGTTTCATTTATATGAAATAAAGCTCCATTTCATGCAACAATATCACTTATAAAATCATAATAAATAAATGGCTCTACTGCATAAAAATATGCCGAATGTAAAATCTCTTGGTGTGGTTGCTAACGCTTCAAGTATAGAGTCCACTAGTGTGGTTGCTTGTATATTTACACCTAACAAGGCTTTAATTTGAGTGGTGGGGAGATTGGAGTAGAGAAATATTACTTCAGTTAATGTGGATACGGGAGTACATTCAAAGTTGATTTTTTAAGCTTTTTATATAAGATAAATTACTAGGCTCTCAATTCAAATGATAACTATGTAAGATTAGTCTGATAGATTCAACTAAGAATGAGAGTTTAGCAACAGTGGATGTCTAAGGAATATTGGTTGTTGACGTCAATTTTAAGTTTTACTAATGGTGATCTAATGAGAAAGATATTATATCAAAATCATTATTATAGATATATATAAACTTTCTAACAAAAAGAATGTTGCATCCCAATTTAAAGATGATGTTTTGGTGACATGGTTTGAAGCTTCTTTTTTCTAAAGATGAGAGACCTGTTAAATGATAAAGTTGAGCATCATTGACCTAGTTGTTTATTGTAGCCTATGTCCATTTCTGATTGGATTTGAAATGGGGTCAAAAAGTATTTTTCTATTGCTTTACTCAAATCTAAATAAGGGCATGATATAACATAAGTTTTCATTAATCAACATACAGAGTAAATAAAGGTTGAGAAAAATTTGGAAAATTAACAAACATTGGGGAGAAGTCCTTATTAGAGAAAGTTCATAGAAAGTGTCATTGTATGTGAGAGTTTTATTTTCAATATTGTTAGGTTAAATAAAAAATTTATTTCATTATAGAAGGAAGGATTGTTGTGGAGCAAAAGAAGATATTCATCGGGTTTAAAAGTTCATTCATTTATCTAAACTTTATTATTCTTTCAATGAATTTTGCTTTGTTTTCTTCACATATGTCTAGGAATTAATCTTTTCACCCCCTTGAAATAGAATTCCTTAAATCTAGAAAGATCCATGTTTCATTTTGGTGGAATTTTTTTTTGGCAGGTTTGAATATCCATCATATATCTCAGAATATTTCTATCAAAATGATCAGATGCGTTAATCAAAAAATAATATACTATATCAAAGGATTGAAAGAGTACCTTAAATGGATTTGATCACTCTAATGAGAAAAACCTTCAAGAGTTATGTGTCACTGGAACCATTGTTTTTTCCTAATATTTGGGTGTAAGATAATATTTACTTTCTAGTATGGTCTAGTATCCTTACGAGAGGATTTCATCATAGTTATTACATTTTAGCAGTTATAGCTCCTGAGAATACTCTGTATTAAAGTGTTGGCTAACACCATGCATGATTATATGGTTAGTGTTTCTGAGATATATGTTTAAAAACTCGGATTGAGAGACTAAGTATATTGTATATAATTGTGTTGAATTAAAGTGTTGGGACTTACAATTCAATAAAAATGTGTCGTGAAAAGGCTTGAAAATGTGGTAGCTAACGTTGAATGAAAGCACATTATTGGAATTTATTTTATTACTGTGGTTCAAATACCATCGGTAATAATGAATAAACCATTTGTAATATATTTTTTGATGGTTTAACTATGAAAAAGTTCACATAGCAAAAATGTTTATGGATAATTGCTTTATCAATAGATTTAACGATGGTTTATGTCGACCAATGGTTAACTGACATTTCATAACCATTATTATAGATTCAAAAAAATGTCAGGTTTAAAAGTAGCTTGACCATTGGTTATATAACCAATGAAAACTTTCCAAAAAAAGTGTTAAAGTTTCATAAAAAAAGTGTCACGGTTCTATCGGTAATTTGTCCCTAAACCGTGAGTTAACCGTGGGATTTTATCGACAGCTTTGTCCAAAGCAAATGTGTAGCACTTTGCCCAGATGTCTCTTCTTTAGTTGACCATAAAAAAACTTTCGCTTAATTGAAAAAATGTCATCAAAACATCCATAACCCGTCAAAAACCTATACCATAAAAAAAGCCCTTTTTCAACACTACAAGCTACACATTTGTAATCATAATAAAGCGATCAAAACACAACAATACAAAGTAACAAAACTAATTAATGCATAAATCACGTACATAAATAAAAGTAACTAATTGAATTACAACAAACAAATGTGCAATTGTACAATAAAACCAATGTTTGTTAACAATAAATAAATAAATGCACAACAAAACAAAAAAAAAACCCCTACCCATCCTCCTCATTATGTTGTGTCCTCTTCTCATTATCATCATCATCCTCTCGCTTATATTGCACTTGCAACTTCCCATTCTATAGTTTGTAATGCAGCACCACTTTAATCTCTTCCCTGATTCCCTATCTCAGGTTAGCTTCCTATGTAGCAACCACAACAGCAACCTGGCGACACATCTCCTCCTCCTGTGAAGTGTAAGTGGCTGCACCGGATGTGTTAGAGGTTAGGAAGGCATCATAGGCCAAAACAATATGCCCTTCTTCTTCCCACAGACAACAAACCTCTAGAGGTCATACTTAGAAAGATTATGAGATGTGTCCAAACACATGTCGAATACTAAATTGGGCTCTCCATGGGCCGCAAGAAGCTCTCCTTAAAAACATATGATTAATGAAAGTGAGAGACTAAATAAATTTTTATATTTATTTGAATTTTATATGTATTAAGCTTGTCAAATTTTTGGGTTTCTTGCAATCAGTTGTCTAACCAGAGTTGATCTGACTGTCTCCTATGGGTGCGCTTGTGTAACTCTACAATTGTTTGTTGTCATACTTTTTCCAGGATTTTTCAGTGTAAAGAATTAGTTAGCATACATTTACTGCATATTATGAACATGTAAGAAAATATAATTCTTACCAACCTCCTCTTGCACTCTTTATGTGAGAGGGCTCCACCAGTGTCCTTTGAGGCCTTCATGCTCCCATAGTTAGAGCATAAATTCAGCTTTCCCTGCTCCCTCTTCCTCTAATACTCAGGAGAGTCCCAAACCTTGGGCAGTGCAACAAACACATCCTCACTAAGACACAAAAGGCTCTCAAGTGTATGGTATATCTCACCAAACTAGTCTCGCATACGATCGCTTCTTTTGTGCTTAAAGTTCCCACATATGTGTGTATCCTCCTCGGGGGGACAGGACCATTGCATCTGTAAATTAAATTAGAAATTATTATATTAAATAAATAAATAAATAAATGTAATTATTTTTTTTCTGGTTTACCTTAAACTCACCAAACCATAAATCCTAAATTATGATCTGGATCTCCTTCCAGGATAAGTATGGATGATCGTACTTGCTCCAAGTTATCTCTTCAATGGAATGGATGGTCTGTTTAGGGGGCTAATTCTAAAAATAACATGTAATTAATTCTCTATTATGTAAAAAAATACAAGGAAGAATTATGGGCATCAAAAATAAAACTTACATGTTCCTCACTGCCCTGAGCTGATGACGGTTGCTCGTGCCGCTTGAACTTGATGGTGCATCAATAACATCCAATGAAAATGGTGCTTGTTGTGTCATGGTCGTGACTAGTGTCTATGCTGGTGTCGTGGCCTCTAATGTTGATGATTGTGGTGTTGTGGCTAGTGGCGCTGCTTGTTTTTGGGCTAGCAGTACCGCTGTCATGACCGGTAGAGGAACTGGTGTGCTAGCTGAGACTGGAGGCGGTGCCAGTGTGGTGGCCTCTGTACCACCACATCCATAGCCTTTTCGGCTTACTAACTTCTGCAAACCAACACGTCCCCCAATGGGGGGCATACCACCCCTTCCTCTAGAAGTCATTTGTCTGCAGTAGATAAATTTAATTAATACATCTACATAGTACTAAAAATGAAAGTAAAACAACATTTAGTAAGAAGAAAGGGCAACACTAAATTTCATATGTACCATTTACAGACTACTACAACTATAAAAAAAAGCTATGCAGTAAATGAAAGAGAAAATTGTAAAGTGCAGTCTACAAACTAATGAAACTGAAAACACAAAAGTACAAAGTAAAAAATAATAATTGAAAGAGGAGCCTTATGGGATTTAACATTCATCGACATATTAACATAAATGTGATGTTAAACGATATGATTTTGATCCAATCGAAGGTAGGTTCAAAAGAAATTTGATCCAAATTTAGTTTTAAAGCAATAATTATTATTTTTTCATAAATCTAAATTTACTAAATAAAATTATTAGTTGGTTTTAATGGATGTGTCTCACAAGCTTCATCCTCTCTATATTCAATAAATCCCACTTCATACTTCTTTTGATAAATCCTAGATTTAAGGCAAAACAGAGTGAAAACATGATTTAAGAACCTGCAAAATTTACATAGGCATTTTATATCATTTGGTGGGATTTAACTTAAATCCTACTTAGATCATGCACCAAACAACCCCTAATTAAACTCTTTCTCTTCGGGATGTTTGGTTGCAAGCAGAATTTTGTTTGAATAAGATTAAGTAAATCCTGTAAATCTTGTAAAGTAAGATTTATGAAATCTTGAAAGGGTTAAATCCTGAAAAATATTTTGTATATTAATAAGTAAATCATTGTAAATTTGGAAAAAGTGTTTGGTGGCTTCAATAAGATTAAATAAATCCCACAAGCTTCAGCTTCTCTACAAAAACAAAAAGCCTTATCACACTATGTGGGACGGTTAAATGAATCATTTTCTCAACTGCATCCTATTAAAGTCATATTTTCATTAAATTCTAATAAATTATGATAATTTTTTATATAATATGTCCAAGTCTTTGTAGGCGGTCTATCTCTACCTTTATTAGCATAAGTTGAATCTAAAGCATCTACTCTCCCACCCGGTCATCAGATGGTTGATGATTAATGAGACAAAACTATCTAAAATGATTCTCTCTAATTTTGTTCGCCATAAGAGCTGCACCATTACGTATATATGGATTTTAAATTTTTTAAAGATAAAAACTTTAGTTGGTTAGTTTTAATTTCATTTGAAGTTTAATTTAAATTGACACAAATAATCCATGAAAACACATTAAGAAACCTACATACACTAATATTGACTTTGTCCAAGAGAAGTAAGCTGGAAAACACATATCACCTTACAAAGCATCCATCTCATCTTCTTAGTCCAACTTAGGAAAGTCAACCCAGCTAACCTCTGAGCAATTCATCCACCTCAATGGATTTCCAGTGAGAGGAAAGCCCTACCATAGCCTCTTCACCATGCTTGAACTCATTATGAGCACACCATGAGAAATGGTGGGATCGACTATCCTCAGCCAAAATTCTATCCCCTGAGCTCCTCTGAGCTTCTCTGAGCCACCACCCATCTTCTTCAATCCATCGAAAGCTCGGCCATGGCCCGTAATGGCTATTTAAAGCCATACCTAACAGCATTACACAAGAGAAGAACTCTACATAGAGCCCCTGAACTCTATTGGACTCAACAACAAAATAACTTCATATCCCTTAGGCAATTGAAACCCCATAGCTTCTCCCTTTGGAACCCATTAGAAAACCATAATTTTGCACCCCAAAATCTAGAAAATTTTTAGGTCAACATAAATCCTTCCAAAACCTCAACCTAATTATTCCAAAAGCTTCTCTAAGCTCTAGAAAGAAGATCCCAATCAAAATTGAGCCACCTTGAGCCCTTCAATCTAATCCAAGCTAAAAATGATACATCATTTCTTCAAGAACATACATAGGCCCAATTTCAACCTAAATTTGATCGAGGACAAGCTTCACGAAGACAAGGTTAAAGTTTATGTCAAAATCAGCTGAGGCTACACCTCTTGAGACCAAGCATGTGTCAAAAATCTTAAAATTAGACTCAGTTTGGACCCTTTTGAAAGAAACTATTACACTGTGAATAAATAATAGTGTGGATGTGTTCTTTTAAGCATGATGAAGTTTTATGAACAAAAATCATGAAATTTAGCCAAAAATCTGGAGAGATCTTGCAGTCTAAACATGAACAACTATCGCTTTGTGTACCAGAAACGCATGGCCACGATTGCGCCAAACCACACATCCCTTCATACGAACGTGGCTAAACCGCAAGCCATCTTAGCAGACACATGTAAAGCCCCGCCAATCCAAAGCTATTGTGTGGAGCTTCGATGAGTGCTAGGATTGAGTTGGCGCCTTGCCGGATAAAAAGAAAGTTAGGATTTTTCTGTTCAATTAAATCCAAAAAATCCCTAAAACCTTTGAAAAATTATAACTTTGTAAAGAAAAATCATAAAAATAAACCAAAAATATCCTTTAACTCAGCAGAGCAAGGGAAAAAAATAAAAAAAATTGAAAATTATTAAATTATATTTAATATTTAATTAATAATTACCCTATGTAGTAATTTAATTATAAAAAAATAATTATATATCCAAAAGTAAAAAATTAACAAGGGATATTCCTTCCATCTTTAGAAACATTCCCTGATTTTTCCAATGTTATAAAAAAACACAAAATGAAATTGACTTTGGTTAGGCAATGCTTAGGAATTAATCTAAGTCTAAAACCAATTTTTCAATTTTTGTAAAGGTTTAAAATGACAAACATAGACCTTTGGGGCTTGTAAATTCAAAATTTACAATTTAGTTTAAAATTTAGTTTGTACTATATGACTTAAGTTTGATCTAATTTGAACATAAAATTAGGTCAGATATTGAGTTCAACTAGTTAAACCTAATCTAATCCTAAGACCTTGATCTAGATTACCCTAAAACCTGATTAAGTTTAATCCACAATAGACCTGATCAAAACCTTAAGCCTTACCTAAATTAGGCTTATGTACATCCTAAACCTTAATTAAGTTTAAACCATGTTAGACCCTATTAAACCCTTAAGCTTTACCTAAATTAGGCTTAAGTACATCTTAAACCCTAATTAGATCTAAACTCTATTAGACTAATTAAACTTTTAAGACTTACATAATTAAACTTAAACAAACATTTAACTTTAATTAAGTCTAACCTGTATTAGACTTAATTAACTTCTTAAGCCTTAAATAAATTAGGCTTAACCAATCTTAAACTCTAATCAGGCCTAATCTTAATTAGACAATATTAACCAATTAAGCCTTACTTAAATTAGGCTTAATAAATCTTAAACTCTAATTAGGTCTAACCCTAATTGGACCTAATTAATTAATTAATTCTTACTTAAATTAGGCTTAATCAACCTTAAACTCTAATTAGGTCTAACCTGAGACCTATATAATCCCTTAAGCCTTAACTAAATTAAGCTTAATCAACCTTAAACTCTAATTAGGGCTAACCCTACATAAACCTAATTAACCCATTAAGCCTTACTTAGATTAAGCTTAATCAACCTTAAAAATTTAGACCTAATTAATCCTTTAAGATTTAACTAAATTAGGCTTAATATACCTTAAACCCTAATTAGGTCTAACCTTAATTAGGACTAATTAATCATTTAATCCTTAACTAAATTAGGCTTATTCAACCTTAAACCCTAATTAGGTCTAACCCTAATTTTACCTAATTAATCCTTTAAGCCTTAACTAAATTAGCATAACTAATTATAAACCTTATTTAAGTCTAACCCTAATTGGACCTAATTAATCTTTTAAGACTAACTAAATTAGGCTTTATTAACCTTAAACCGTAAGTAGGCCTAAACTCTATTATACCTAATTAATCCATTTAGCCTTGACTAAATTATGCTTAGTTAATTTTAAACCCAAATTATGTCTAATTAGGCCTAACAAATATTTTATGCCTTAACCAAAATTAGAGCTAATTATACCCCTTAAGCCTTACTTAAAGTTGGCTTAACATAAACCCTAATTAAGTTTAAACCAAACTAGACATAATTAAGTCCCTTAAGTTCTTTTAATTAGGCTCACTTAACCTGAAATCCTACTTAAGTCTAACACATATTAAGAATTAATTAATCTTTTAAACACTACTTAAATTAGGTTTAAACCTAACCCACATCTTTAGGTTCAACCCAACTTGAACCTAACTTTAACCTGATCCTTGGTTTCAACCCAATTTGAACCTAAGCCAAGCTAAATTCTTAGGTTCAACCCAACCTGAACCTAAAATAGCCTAAATTCTTACGTTTAACCCAATCTGAACCTAAAACATTCTAAATCCTTATGTTCAACCCAACTTGAATCTAAACCAATCCAAATTCTTATATTCGACCTAATTTGAACTTAAAACAACCTAAATCCTTAGGTTCAACCCAACGTTAACCTAAAACAAACCTAATCCTCATGCTCAACTTAATTTAAGCCCATATCAACTTAAATTCTTAGGTTCAACCAAACTTGAACCAAAAATACCTAAATTCTTAGGTTCAACCCAATTTGAACCTAAGAAAATATAAATCCTTAGGTTCAACCCAACTTGAACCTAAAAATATCCAAATTCTTAGGTTCAACCCAATTTGAACCTAAAATAATAGGTTCAACTCAAAACTTGAACATAAAACAATCTGAATGCTTAGGTTCAACCCAACCTGAACCTAAGTCAGCCTAAACCCTTAGGTTCAAACCAAATTGAACCTAAACCTTAGGTTCAACTTAAACCCTAAGTTTAACCCACATAAGACTTAACCAACCATTTTTATGCTCAAGTTATAATGAACGAGGACCATTATATCTAGCCTAACCTAGATATGCGTTGGGTCTAATCTGTCATCCCAATTTGACCTAGCTTGGGTTAGATCCAAACCAATTAAACTTGTGAGTTAACTTAACCTAATCTACTTTAACTAGAAACTACTTTCGGTTAATTTAATTCAGCATTGATTAATATGACTAAAGGTTAAGCATGTTTTTGTTTCTTCATATGAAGATTAAAGTATCACTTAACCTTACTTAAGGACAACTAGGACAATCAATCAAACCAACTGTAAATCAACCGACATAAAATTTAATAATCAAACCTTAAATCAACAAACATAAAATTCACCCTAAAAGATACTAAAGCTTAAAGTCAAACCAAAAATACAACCTGATTTAAGAGCATACTTTGGAGGAGGCAACCCATGGCTACTAACAATGTATCTTCTAGTCACTTGTGACTAATCAAACCACAAACTTTAATGATCTGGAACAACCAAATCATGAGATCTTCACTGGATCATTTCAAAATGATAAAAATAAGACAGAAAAACACAAAACTTAAATGGCTGATACATCGTAAACAACCTAAAATTTTCCAACCCCATAAATTAAAAAAAAACATTAAAACTTAAACGAAAACTTAGTAAAAAAAGTTCACAGAACGCAACTTGAACCCCTGTGTTTGGGTTTATGAGGATCTCTTGGACGATGCAATATATGGTTGTTGACAAGAATCTTCTGATCCTGGTTTAACCACCTTTCGAACTAAATAGATCTGAATACCTTGACAACCTCGAGATGACGGAGCCATGGACATCATGACCATGTTGTCTAAAAATAAAAAATTTAACAAATTAAATCTACAAATCAAAATATAAATTTGTACTAAATTTGTTTTGCAGGACTACTGAATACATAAGATGAGTTGTGTTTTATATTTGCTTTACATGTTATGAAGGTGTGGTAACACTATTTTCCCAGGATGACACTATAAAACTTGAAATGGTGAATCTCAATACTTTTGACTAAAACAACAAAACAATAAAACAAGACAACAATACAAAACGACATAAGAAAACAAAATGACAAATCAAAATAAACAACATAACAATGACAAGATGCAAACAAACAAAACTTTAGGTAGTGTTGAATCTTCATGAATATGCTACCTTTAGGACTGAATGTTGATGTTTCTTTCTTTAACATCACTTAAACTTTTTGTGAACAAATATTAACCTTAATCAAGAGTTCTTTTAGGCAGTATTAACTGCTCGGGATGTAATTAACAATAGGATCTTGCTCTTATAGGAGATTGAGAAACTCAAAATAGATATCATAGCTAAAACTCTAGTTATGCAATTCTCATGTGGCTTTATTTGTATGGGTATCTTGGGACTCAAACACTCCAGAGTTCTCTCTACAATGTTTACCACAATGAATTTTTCCCTACACTTTTCTTTTATCTATTTTCTATTCCAATTTGCTCTTTCCTTTCTTGCCTGATTTTATTAATATCTTAAGGTTCTTTACACGATCTGAGAGAATAGGTTATTCAAAGAATAGTGCAATGTAATAGACAACAAAGTGGGGACTCCTCAACAACAATGACAACTGGCAGACAATGGAGAATTAGCAGTGGCGGCAACTAGTCTGGCGATGACCAAGAAAGTGGTGACTCAAATGAGTAGAAGTGTCTCTCTCCCTTCTCTAGTTAATTCATTTTTTCTCTCAGTTGAGAAGGTCCAACATTCAAACTGGGTTATCACTTCCTCAATTATATCTTTTACTCATTTTAACCTTGAGTTCAGATAGAATTATCACAAGCTTGATCCGAAGAATTGTTTGTGATGAACAAATCCCAAGATCTTACATTCCAACAATGACAAAACAAAACAACATAAAAATAGAGAAAAAAAACTCTCAGTTTACAAAAAAAGTCTAAAACAAACTTTAACATTATACATTTCTCTTAAATTTTCAGAATCATTGTAATGGATCCCCTGGAGGTGATATTTTTCTACTACTACCAGTTGATAAGGTTCCTTGCTACTAAAAATCATTAATCAAATTTGGTTCCAAATTTGATGAAGTCGAATTAGTGCTTAGTGTCCTACCGCATGCGATGATGAAGATAGCTACTTTTGTATTCGCAAAACCTTCAAGAGAATTTAATATAATTTCTAACAATCATTTCCCTCCTCTCAAGATAACTCCATCTGAGGGAGCTTCAACAAAACAAACCATTCTCAAGTCCATTGTGATATGTCCTACTACTGAAAAGAGGAATAAGTCAATCACAAAGAAAAGAAAATCTACGTTGAACAAGTGGATAATGTTCCACCACCATCCGTATTTGAGGTTGGATCTAGCTCTAAGACTGGTCTGTTAATCCGCACTTAGTAAAGGAATAGAAGTTGTTCTGCTCTGTGGAAAAAGGGAAAGAATGAAATCAGAATAATCGATAACTGTGAAACTTTTTAGCCCAAGGAGGGTGTCTTTGGAAATGCTTCCCTCCTAAAAGAAAATAAGTTCTTTCCAATATCAACAAAATATAATGAAAAGAACCTTCAACATGTTGCAGCTAGTACGTTCCAGCTTTTTCACTCAAAAAAAGAAAGACGCCCATCAATTCCAGTGGTCTATTCTGTTTTCAAAAGAATCACTAAAAAGAAAGATGTTCAATCTCACAACTTTTAAACAAGATGGGATGTGCAGTCTCCTCATCAATGAAAAGAAAATTTCTTAAATAAGGGCTTCTATTCATCAACAAACCAAGTCTCCTCCAGAAAGTCAACAAACTGCAACAACCCGAGTACCTGCTAAACTTCTTTTGGGCCCAAGAACAACAGATACTGCCATTTTGAAAGCTAAAACAAGATACCATCCAGCTTCTTTATCAAAACACATCAAATTACTTTTTTGAAGTATAAAAGACATTTGTTAAGATTAAAACCCTCATGCAAATGTTGTAAAATGAAGACCGTTCTTACCCAGAGGGAGGAGATACGTTTCTGAAAGTGTCTCATCCCAGACTTAAATAGAATGTATAGAAACGTAAACTATCAGAAGTATTCTTTGATGTTATGGGCATACAAAATACCATTTTCATGAATAATTCTCAAGAAGATACTAATAAAAGAGATCCCAGTAATTCAATTGAAGAAAGACTAAAGAAATTAAGCATTGACATTATGCAATTATCAAAAGAAAGAAAATAGAAGTCTCCTTATGAACTAGAGAAAAAATTCATAGAAATAAATATGGTAGAGACACGAGCTACTTCATTAGCATGAGAACTACCATTACCAAATGAAGAAGACATTACAAAAGAATTACAAAAGGCTATACAACAATGTTATGAACAAATCAATCACCTTGAAAGGAAAGTTGAAAAGATGAAGACCACATTGTCAACACTACATAACTCACCTCAAGTGGTAGTGTTACTAGCTGTCGTGACTATCTGACTAGAATTGGTACATATTCTTGATGAAAAAAAAGAACCACCAAAAGTGGAAGAAACCAATCAAAGAAAAAAGGATCCCATTCAAATCAAGATCCTAAAAAATGATATAACTCAATTAGTGGAACAAAAGGTCTCAGATACAATGGCACAAGTGACGGATGGATCTTTAATTCCAAAAGGTAGACCCTAAATAGAAGAATATGATTTTATCTAATATCCTAAAGGTTTTGTTCCACCACTTTTTAAAATATTTGACAGAATTGAGAAACACTATCAGCATGTTGCACACTTCCCCATAAATATTTCATACTTGAGTTTACATGTATACTGTGACGGATCTACAGTTCTTTTATTTTGTTAATTTGTTTAGCTTCGGGTGTTTTGTGTGGAGTTTTGTTTGGTGGATGAACCCCCTATCATGTGCGTTATGTAATTTATTTTTCTTTAGTAGCAGGGGATCCTCACCTAACCCCCATTTTGTACCTATTTTTGTGATTAACACATAAGGAGTAGAATAATGCTTCTTCCTAATATATATATATATATATATATATATATAATGTATAGATAATTTAATGTATAAATAAATTATTTA